>LGAG01001489.1:396665-409711 GCA_001278395.1 Lerema accius
TTTACCCCCTTTCGCCCCCATTTGCCCCCAAATTACCGCTAGCCCTAAACCGCGGTCTTCAGTGACAGTTCAATAAAGCACTGCGACCAATCGTGGCAAACGTCGCCTGGTATAAGCCAATAGGATTAACGCTATACACCTCTCTGTCTAACAGTCAACTTTCAGTATAGCTCCCTCTCGTTCCCACTCGCGGTAGACGAATTCTTGATTCGTTTGCGATTGATTTCTTTATTTGAATTTTCTTTTGTTTTTCATTCCAGCGAGCGCGGATTTCGGGTATTGTGCATGGTTTGGAAATACGAGTAGGTATGTATCGGTAAAATATTGCTGTTGCGTTATTGTGGTGATTAATATATTTATGTTAATTTATTTGTCAGTTAAGTTAAATATTTTATTTGTATTCTGCAGTATTTATACATTTTTTATTATAATAAAAAAGAAGAATTTTGAAAACTACTAAATAATTAGTCATTTAGTTTATCTGTCCCAGACATACCTAACTCTCGTCAAAAAAAAATTGCGCCGGCCGCGCAACTAAGACAATATTTAAATAACTAGGTTATTACTTATTATGGACCTTAAACATTTTTTTTTTATTTAACACTGTAACTGAATATTTGAGCAGTTATTTAAGTTTTCGTGCGTAACTCGTAGAATAAAAATACTAAGCAAAAACAACTAAGAGTTAAAAAAATATATGTGGACTTAACCCTGTAACTGCATTTTATTTTTTTGTTAGGCCATGGCCTAGTTATTGGAAATAATCTGGCCATGCAGTTTTTTTTAGACCGGGAAATGTTATCATTTGATAAGTATACGTTAGTAGGTACCTACCTATGTTTTTTTCTACTACGCTCTTTTGTTCCGAAGTCTCAGTCTATATAATTTTTTCGTCTGTGCTTTAGTTTTATCTACCGATTTTTTTTCTCCTTTTTGTGTCGTTTGTCAAATGGTGGTTTAATAACCATAACTTTTTTCTATACTGTGGGACGGCTTTTGTACCTACTTTTAATAATAATAGGTAAGTAGAAGGCACGTAGGCGGTTAATTAGCATCGGTAGATACCTTAAATTACTTTTAATTACCATTCTATTCAGTTCACGCTACTCTGCAATACAATTTATAAAGTTGTATGATAAAATAAATTTAACTTATATGTACCTACTCTAGAAATTTATTAATACGAGACCTATCTACCTAATTCTATCACCTACCTATCTGTAGGCTGTACATGCTAAATACACAAACGGGTCCACAAACAAAATTAATCGAATCATTGTTTACGTGAACTACAAGCGATGTCCGGCGAGCCGAAAAGCCCTTTGTGATTCGAACAATTGTAGCTGTCCATGAGACCTATAATACTCGTATATAAACCTAGTAGCAGTAGCGAATGTCTGAATGTATGTAATCCTTTGCCGAACATCTACTCGTTTCACAGTATAATAAAAAACGTCTGTTTTATTAAGGTAGCAAACAAAAGATGTGCTTTTTTTTTAATGTTTTATGGCTTGGATGCTAGTCCTTTAAGCCACAAAAGATAAATGGATGGAAAAAGAAATAAATGGACACAGATCTAAGCCCTAAAAAACATTGTGGACATTGGTGCCCTTTCGGTCAAGCTCCAAAAACATTTGAACACAAAATGCAAGAAACTAGGAAATCACTTAAAACGCATATCTAATTTAACATTTTCTACCAAAATAATATCTTCAAAAATCCAAGCCAAAAGTTCTCTAACATCTGATTATAATTATTTATCATAAAATTATCTGCAATAGACACCTGTCTCTCGTGTAGTCTGTACTGGACAAATTAATCGAATCATTGTTTGTGTATGAATTACAAACAGTGGCTAGCGGCTTGGACGGCCCTTTGTGCGCAGAGCAATTGTATCAGTGCAAGTGCAAGCTAGGTGGCGCTAGCGTGCTACACGCCAAACACGTAGCGAGACGAACGTGGTAAAAAAAAAAATATTTCCTTGCGCTGTCACCGGCAAAAATACCTTGGGCCGGCTATGCTTTTGGTTTGTAGAGGCATTGATAGTCGGTAAAAAAACGTGTAGAGATGTTAGTATTGAGAAGGTAGAGATATTTTGAAAATATTAGGTATTTATAAAATAACTGTCTTGTATTAAATTTTTTTAGTGGGGTAGGTATCTCTTATAAAAAATTCATTGTAGTAGATTAATTTCTATGTAGGAGTAGGTATACCTAATCATGGTCTTAACGTAGGTTGAAATAAAGTTAATTTAGGACGTTCGATTTGCAACTTTATTGCAACCAGTTTAAAAAAAACCATTTTGCGGGTAGTTACAATGGGTGTGTAGGTACCTACTTTAGATTTAGTTGCATAAATTTTAGCCAAGATTAGTTAAATCCATTGTCAATTTTTATTTTTATTTAGAAACGTATTTAAATCTATAGCCAGGGTAGAGACCCACCTATACTACTTACTCTTATTATTAGGCACATTAGTTCATAACTTCATACCAAAATTATCGACAACGCTTCGATCGTAATTCGCAAGCTTACCCTACGATGATCCAGTCGTATTTTAATTAGCAAATTGAAGCTATGGAATATTCCTTTGTTGTCTTTGAGCAGATATTGTTGTGTAATACCCTAGTAAGGCCTCACTTAGCTATGAGATATCGTTTCAGAAACAGAACCCACTAAGGAAATACCTAGTAGGTAGGTACTATAAAGAAGTTCAATCTACTATGTACCTACATGATTTGAATTTATACATCGTCTTGAAGGGGCTTCTGTATAACCTGACACGTCTTTTAAATGACTGGGGACCTACTTTGAAACCGTGAATCTTTTATCTTAAACCCATTAACAGCCCACTACTGAGTACCTACCTACGGGCACTCTCCTCATAATTGAAAAGGCCTAGATAGAGTATACTCTACCACGCTGCTCCAGTGCGGATTGGCGGAGGGATTAGTGGCCAACCCAAGTTTGGGAAGGTTATATGCCGCACCATAGTGTCCAACATGGCTAAACGACTGTTATCTAACTCTAACTATAAGAACCGGGACCGACGACTTAACGTGCTCTCTGTGGTACGGAACCAAACAGGGATCAATAGAAAAAAAAACTACGATAACTACTGTACCTAATGCATAATAGCTAAATAATAATCGTAATTGACAATACAAACGCGCCAATTAAATATCTTCACTTACATAATAAACAAAAAAAACTCAAAGTCAAAACCAGATGATAACACAGAACAATTTATTGGAACGTGAATTTTCCCGCGTCCGCCATGACAGCCAAACGTCACTGTCAGTGACGAGCGCGCGGGGCGCCGGACCCCCGCTGTGGCTGTTAAACTAAACCTCACAACAATAAAGATAAACGACTGTACCGTTTAAACCTAATAAAATAATCAGTAACTACGATTATTGCATTATGTTCGATAAATTGTATTGTAGGTATGTTTGGTTGGCTCTTGAATGGACAGACGATTAATGATTTTTTTTTAATATAAGTAGTACCTATCTGTCTACAATCTCAAGATCTCCGCTAAAATAGTGTTCTGCGCTCAGAATAAAATTAAAGTAGAAAGACGATGTTTTGACAAAGTCTAACAGGATTTCCATCCATTACAAGTAACTTTTACCTATTTTTTTTTTAATTTACGATCCTAATAATTAGGTTCATCATTACCTCCGCCAAATAGCTAATTTATCCCGCAAGGGTAATTACCTCCGGATTCGGAACCCATCAGAGTCTAGTCTTTATAGAACCTATCTAAATTCCTTACTCAAGACGGAAATCGAATCCAATGATAACTTTTTTTTGTATACCAAGACGCGCTTTGAGCCACTGAGCCATTATATAGGAGAAGGTATGAAAGTATGTTTTATTTAAAAATAAAGGTAAGTATAAATAAGTAAATGGCTTTGTGTAACTTCACATAATATCTTTAATCCCCGTTAGTGTTCCTCAAAAAAATTATAACAGTGAATTAGTAGTTCGGCACATATTTCATATTTTCATATCGCCAGATGAAGCTCGTTAGGTTTTAAAGATGAACTACTGATAATGTCCGAATGTTAATGCTGCTGCCATCTATGTCCAAAAAGCAAAACAATTAACATCCATTATCTCCACTACTCCCTCATCTCGCTTAACTTGCAAGACTTATATAATAAAAGCGCCATCTATTTGCTTAGCATAAAAGCACAATCTGGCATGGTATGAGATCTGTAATAACAGAAGTTCTGGAAATCAATTCTAGGTGGCGCTATATAATATCAAATATAGGTACCCCTACTTTATGGGCTACTGTCTGTGGTCAAAAACTTAAAAAATAAATATGAATGACAGTTCACTGATCCTAATGTTATGTTTTCTCTATTTAATTTATTGAAATAGAAAGAGAAGCTATACAAAAATGAAATATGAATGAAAATCACAAATATAAAAAAAAAATAAGTATGGACGCGTACCCGCGCCTTTTTCGAAAATTTTATTGTAGCGCGGGAAAACATTCAGGTACACACGGAAGAATATAAAAATAAAATTAATATTAATATTGACAAGTAAGTGTACAACGCAATACTAAATCAACGATTTGTATTGAAGTTTTGTAGTATTTCTTGCTAACAGCAACACTAAAGCGAGCGAGTCATAGCGCCATATATTTTATATACACATGTAGGTCATTGAAAAAATGGCTTAGCCCTCGTAGCTCGTATGTACCGTGGCAAGAAATAATTTTTAATTTTAAATGGCCTTCAGTGATTTATGTCATATAAGTAACCCATATAAAACGATCGAAAATGATCTCGATCAGGTGAGTTAGTGGTAATAGTTTAAGTATTCCTGAGGGTGTTGTAAGTGTCCGATTTGAGCTGTCAATATGACCTAAAATCCGGGAAAAATCTCATAATATTTGTTAAAAGTGCACGTTGTGTTTGAAAGACTAGTTATTTTTTGTTATTTTTGTGTTAAACAAGTGATATGCAGTGTTTGTGGAGCCCGAAGAGGTATTCGTAAGTAATAGTGGCATACGAATGTTGCACACAATATTTTTAGAATTATGTAGTTTGGACGTTAGAGGACACAATAACAGGTAACGTTGAAGCTCGTGGGCGAATCTACTCCGGTGGAATAATTCCTATTAGTGTCATAATATTGTCTTACTGTTCGTTTACATGTACTAGGAACGAAGTACGCAGTACGGTACGTGTCGACTTTCTCTGAAAGCCTTTGCTTATTTGAATGTCCTTCGGCTAGAATAACAAAAGGCACGTTTTGGTACCATATTTGTGCAAGATAAAACAAAAATTTTGTGCAAATATTTATTGTTTTGCAATAATGATGTCATATTATAAAACATTAGACAGTTCAAGTTGTTTTCAAATCAGAATTATTGTGCAACTTAGCCCTTTAATAAGTCAATATAATGTAGATGTATATTATTAAACATTGTAGGTATGACCACTTCACCTTATAAGTGATTCTACAGTGTAGTTAAATACTTCAATCTAACTTGTGTTATGTTTTGAAGGAAGCCTTCACCTTATTAATTAAATCCATCTCAATCCTCACAATCTCAAGATTCAAACTAGAATCTCTTTAGATTGGAATACCCTCTATAGGATTTCTTAATATAATAAAATTATGTCTGAAGTTAGTAAAAGATTAACCATAACATACATTTAAAATTACAAACTTGACTAAGAGTTTATTTTGTCATAAATAAACCCAAGTTTTTGAAAGAGACATGTATTGTAATACAAATAATGACTTTTTGATCCAAATCTCTATTGGAGGTATATTAAAAATAAAATATTATTATGGATTGCTAAAGAAGAATTGGTTCTCAAAGTTGGCAGTAGGCAATATAAGTTTGACAACCTTTGGTATCTATAGACAGAAAGGGCTTTGCTTTGACAGAAAGGAAAGATTGCTCTGATTTTGTCTGCAATATATTATTATGTCTAAAGTGAACAGCTTTTCATAGTTGAAGTTGTTCATTTAACATGAGATAGTTTGCCTGTTTGTTTATGACTTGTTACTATAAATCCCAGTTTCATTTTTAGTGTTACACTATTTGTACTGTCATCGCATATTTACACATAATTTGTTATTATGACAACCATTAAATCAGTATTTATTACAATTAATGGGAAACTGCCAAGTTTTGTTTACAAACTTAGATACAGTTTATTACTGTAAATATTGTAATGTAATACATAGTTGTGAGGGAAATATTTATGACTTCTGTATAATTGTGTTCATAAATAAATAATGTCATATACTCAAAGCCCCACAGTAAGATTCCCTGTAATGTGAGTGCCATGGTCACACCCAGAATGAGAAAAGAAGCTTAAATTCATCATTAAGAGTTTTCCTCATTGGGAATTGAACCCAGGACCCATTACAGCATTACACAATGGTAGCCATTGTGCCATAAAGGTCATCAAAAATATATGTTGCCTTGTTAAGACAAGCATAAGGCATTGATGTCATATTATTGAAAAAATAGAAGAAAATATGATGTATGTGTACTCCCAGCATCTTAGTTGATAGATCTGAAGTCAATATGTAGTAGTTTATTGACTTGCAAATCCACCAAGTGTGCATGAACAAAACAAGGTTCTTGAAACTCAATATCCACTCCAAAACTATTTTATACACTGATATTTTGAGTGTCTGCTATTGATATAATTTATCTACGCATATTAACATGGAAGTGTTCAACTTTCGGTACATTTTAAGAATAATGGAGGGTAGTAAAAGTTGGAGATTTGATACAGTTAATGTTTACATTGTGAAGTAGTGTACAAAACTAAATTTTGTTAAAAAAGCAAAACTAACACAATCACATGTTTTATAAATAGACAGCACTAAATCCCAGTAGAGCATCATTTGGGTTATTTGTGTGATTCATTTCCAGTTTGTCAATATTAAGAATAACAAAATAATTATAGCATAAAATATTAATGGTTATAATTGAAATGCCCTTAAAAGGTTTTTTTAATAGGTATTGTCACTATTTCCTTTATGTTCACAGTTCAGAATTATTGGTCAAGATTGATTAACTCTAAACTAACAAGGTCTTATTTTCAAGGAACTTGAATTTAAAATATGCTTTATATGAAGTTAAAATATTTTGAAAGGCAGCAAATACCTACTTTGTAAAACAATATTTTATATTTTGTACTAGAAGCTAGGGCAGACATTGATCTGTCACATATTTTGTTTCTTGTAGTTTGAATAATTCCATAACTAAGGAATACTCTTTACAGTAGTTATTCCAGAGAATTAAAATTATGAAGTAGTTAGTAAATGCTCATAATATTGAATAGCTTTTGCTATGATGATGTTTCTATATCTCTAAAAGTTTAGCTGTTTGAAGTATATCAACATCGGAATGTTTTGTAAGACTTGAAATATTTTGTATCATCAAAACTAGGTTTTGAATGCTACATGAAATTGTAATATCTATCTATATCCTGTTTGTTATTCACTTCTACTTCATAGAATGTATTTTACAATTCAATTTACTAAAGTATGAATCGAATGAAGGTCAATCAATAGATTACATGCCAATATACCTATAAGGTATTGTAGGTCACACCAGTAGGTAACATTTTAGGATGTATTTCATAGTTTCAGGTATCATTGAATGAGTGTGTGTGTGTGTGTTAGTCATTGTATGAGTGTGTTAACGTTTTTTATTATTATTATTATCTCAAAAATCTTTCTTTGTTTTTTAAGCGATTTCAAAAAAGAAAGAGTTATCAATTCTACATGTATGTATGTATAATATTATTTGTGTATTTGTTTTGTTTATTGTTAAGGAAAATAAAGTGAGAATCTACTAACTTTTTATGATAAAAGATCTCATTTTTAATTTTCTTTACTGGTTTTAAGAAAATTAAGTGTTTAAAAATTTTATAGTTTTGTGCCATATTTAAGGATGTGATTAAAAACATATGAAAATTGTGCATAATTACCAAATATTATGATTATTATTATGAAAAAACATTATTTGGGTAAAATTTTTGGGCAATTTACAACACCTTCAGAATGTTATGTTAATGTATAATAAATGATTAATGTTTTTTTTTTCTTTTTTAGTCGCTTGGAATTATGGAAGAGAACTCAATGGTGCGGGAACTCATCACAAAGATCCTCGATGAGAATGTCCCTACAGAAACAAGCACAAGGTACAGTTTATTACTTATTTCTATTTAAATTTACTTAAAAGTACTTAATAGATATACAATTCAAAGATACTTAAATATTATCTATCAAAACTATGACGGAACAAAATTTTTTTTAATTGATTATTAAGTTACACAGAAATGATTTTTCATGTAACTTAATTGAAATGTTCTGTCTGTATTTTGACGATAATAACACAGGAAATGTAGAAAGAAGGATGAAATATAATGTATAAGCGTTCGTTTCTTTCCTTGCAGCCCGACATCTCCAACAGAAAACGACCTAAGCTTAGTACAAGTAAACGCGAATGTCAGTCAATATCCCAAAAATGACCCTCCTAACTCGTATCCAGCGTTCAACGCCTACCAGGACGGTAACCTTTACCACATGGCGCAAAATGAACCTAACGCCTACAACTTTAACGTCCAAAATGGCTTCTCCAACGCCAACGGTTACGTCAATTACACCGATAACGAACCAAACTTATTCTTGGACCCGGTAGCCGAAGCTGCTGACGTCACACCCGAACATCTCAACTTATTACGACTCGCCGCTCAAGAGATAGGGGGCGCCCAATTCGCAAACACCAACGCGATAGACAAATACAATTACAATTTCTACGAACCGAGCCAAAGGAACTCGTTGCCCGAGGCTAATATGTTCAGTAATAACTACAACCGCCCCAACAGTCTCAACTTGGACGTTAATTTCAACAACTTCGAACAGTTTAACGGCCAAAGGTTCCCACAGAACTACATGAAAGATCAGAGTCAGGAGTCGCCCGAGCTATCGTCTTATCTGAATCAGCTGAGCCTCGAAAGACGAGATGATAATGCATTCCAAAACAACGACTACAAAATGGCGATCGAAATGAACGGCCATTACGACGAATATAAGCTGCAAGAGGAGCGAAAACTGGCCTTATACAACAGGAACTACATGCTGCAAAACAAGAACTTTAACGGCGAAAATAACAATTACTACATCAACGAAATGATCTCCCAAATGGGGGAAAGGAGTCCAATGAATCAAAACTACGAGTTTCCTAATCAGTCGATGAATTATAAGCCGAATGGGTTCCATCCTCAGAATGAGTGGCCGAGACGTGATATTAAGATGTTGCCTAGAGAAGGTTACCAGAACGGGAATGAACAACGAATGAATTACGACAACGCATTAGTTAGGGAGAACCAACAGGTGGCGCTCATGAGGCAGAATCAGGAAGTGGCGCGACAGATGGGCCTAATATTGAGGAACGGACCGCCGAATAACCAACTAAATGTTGATGTTAACTTCTTGCATGAGAACAACCCTTATAGTATTGGTGAGTGATTTCTTGTATTATCTATATTCTATATTTTTGTCTATGGGTATAAAAATCAAAAGCAACATCAAAAATAATTTATTCATATACGTATCAATGATTCACTTATGCACGTCATTTTTTTATCTACCCCCGTTTCGTATAATTTTTTCACGGGTAAAATTGGAATTCGTAAATATTTTTGGAGCATTTAATGACAAGCATTTTATACTGATTGATACATTGTCTAGGTTTAGTTCAAAACATTTTTCATCCGTCAAACGAATTAACAGATGTATTTTACCATAAACTTTTTCTTATCTTCATTTGACCATTTACATAGAATTGCGTAATACATAATAATATTTTTGCTGTGTTTTATTTGTAGCGAGGTATACTATAATTATTATTATGTTCATAGAATAATAATACTAAAATTAAAATTAAATTGTATTTCAAGCTAATTTTGCACTGTTTCACATTCGAAGAAATAAATAAAAATTTAAATTAAGTCCTTTCTTCCACTACAAGACACTTTATAATTGAAAAGAAGTCTTGTAAAGTTTTAAAAGTCTGGTTGAGAAATTACAACGTGACACGTGACATTACTAAACGTGACCGCAGGGATTTCTCAGTTTTAAAGGGGTCCACGTGTAATTTAGTCACATTTACAAAGTTTCGCAACAGTTTACAAGTTATAAAGGGTAAACGACGAATTTCGCCATCTTGAAAGACGTTTTTTCTTTTAAACCCTTTGAATGTTTGAATACAATACCCTTTGAATACAAGTTTAATTTTTAGAGTATGCTGGAATATTTTTTTTAACAAAAAGCTACGGAAATTACATAAGTACAGAACTAAATAACTGCAGTTACATTTTCTATACAGCGTAATCCAAAATCGTGTATTTTAAAATAATCAAAACTGACATAAAAATTACAATATTTTTATTCAGACCAAGATTCAATCTGAGTACAGGGCAGTACCGTAGCAGGGATTCCTAAACTGGGTTCCGTAGAATAAATAACAGGGTTGCGCCAAATTTATTTAAATAAATGTTTTTATATACATTTCATTGTTCATTTGTTCTATTTTAGTGAGGTTACGAAGGACCTAATTATTAGGAATTTAAAATAAAAACAAACAAAAAAAGTAAGTTGTATTGTTTGTTTTGATAACATTTAAAGATGAGGTATTTTGAACATATCACCAACCACTGGTTTAGAAGGTAGCCCTTAATCGAAGTACCTGTCAAAAACGTTATATGAATACGAAATCGTCTTTACGTACGTGTTCATAACGTGACTAACAAAATCTGTGTTCAACGTGACTAAGTTGCCGACGTCATAGTGACGCAAGCGTTGCTTTCAGAAGTTTTTATTTACGTTGCAAACATTTCGTATTTGTTTACAATTTACATTTGTTAAGACCAGTGGTAACTTCATTAAAAATTTAATTGGGGGCTAAGTTAGGCCCGAAGTTTGTATCGTCAAAATTTGCGTCCCATAATTGACCCATAGTTGGTCAATTCTGACCGTCTTTCGCAAAGTTAAGATTTGCGATGCACACACCATTTTTGAAGCTATTCATGTTTAGTTACTTAACAAGTAGTTTAAAAAAAAAGTTTTCCAAAATAGTCTTTTTTTGGGCGGATACACTGTTTTATAAAAATATTTCATAACGGAGACGATTCCAAGGACACAATATAGAAATTAGTCTAGCCTTTTGGGCTGTTAAGTGTCCCAAAGAACATACATACAGATATACATACAGACATACATACATAAATAAGCTCTAATAATATTACCCTTCTTGTGACGTAGTCGTAGTAAGATAAAAAAATAATTTATTACAATAGTTTTGCTCTGCACTACGTTAATATAACCATAACCTACACCAATGATTCTGTGTTTGAGCATGCGTGAAGCGATATTATGCTATTGTATTTTAAACATATCTTCTGTTCTACGTAAAAGACTAACATACGACAGCTCTCAAGAAAACACCACCTAAACTTCCTACAACATATTAATTACTACCTACGTTTAACAAGCAAAAATTCCTACTTTTACAAATCTGATTAATAACTATGGTTTAGTTAATTAATTAATTTTTTAATGGTTTTTATTTAATATTACAGCTAATTTAGGCGCTATGCTCGCCCCGAATACGTCTGTACCGCCGCCGATGATTCAGTCTCCGATGCACGATATCCCACTTCTGATGCCATACTACGCCATGAGGAGTATAAGGTTAGTGCTTTTGTTTATAAAACTTTAACAATAATAGGTAATCATTATTGTTTTTATACCCCAAAAAGTATAGTAATAAAATAAGATTAGTGAAAAATATTTTTTTAAACGAGCGAAGATAACCTACTATGAAATTACATGTTTTTATTTATAAACAGTCAAACTAACTGCTTTTTCGGTTGTAGAGTATGCTAAAGAAATGAACATACTTTACGTACATACGGTCGACAAACGTTACCCTCTTTCTGGTGTAATCGGCTAAAAACGTGGAATCAGTGGCCAAAAACATAACTAGATATCGTCAATCACAAAGCACTAGCTGCACACAGAAAAAAAAAATGTTAAACCAATTTAAAGCGAAAAAATGTCAGCCTATTCCAAATTGCTGCGGCTAACAAGGCACATAATGTTTGTGATAAATATGTATAATGTTATGGCATAATGCAATAAACAAATGAACATGAATATTCTATCTCATACAGAAGCACAGCAACATCGGCCAGCATCCTCCACGCCAGACTGGACGCGAGCTACGAGCAATGGAAGCAACTAGAAAGGGAGAGAAAGCGGACCGAGGCCAGATTGGCCCTGGCCTACCCGGGCCGGGCAGTGTCTTCAGCCAACTCCATCCCGGTACCACGACTGAGTCAATGCCCTAGTCGGCTGGAGAGGATTGCTGTTGATATGTACAGGGAACATACTAAGGTTGGTACCAATATGTTTTGGGGTAGTGAGGTTGGTACCAATATGTGTTGTAGTAGAATGAGGTTGGTTCCAATGTGTTTTGGGGTAGTGAGGTTGGTACCAATATGTGCCGGGGTAGTGAGGTTGGTACCAATATATGCTGGGGTAGAATAAGGTAAAACTATTTTTTAAGAGGTAGTAATATTGTTGTCTACGTTCAGGTGGTAACTTTAATGGGTAAAATGGAAACCCTGCGAGCTAGCGCCTGTGTGGCTCAGAACAGAAGACCAAATAGACCGGACGATGCCAAGATCACAGTGCTGAAGAGAGGCCAGGAGGTCCACGAGAAGGACAAGGAACTGATCCTGGATCCAGCTACCTTCGATCCCAGCAGTTGGAAGGATGATGTGAAGGCTTTGCCGACGTGAGTATATATTGATATACTATTATATACAGGGTAAATTTTAATTAGCGCATCACCTTTTGCAGGCAGCTTCTCCACAACAATCCTAACGACATTCGTTCTACGACTTTTCACATAGCTCGATAAATAACCAAAAATAACAAAAAACAAATAAATTTTGCTCCCTCTGTTATTTTACACTCTGTATT
>LGAG01001489.1:410618-434653 GCA_001278395.1 Lerema accius
GACAAGGAACTGATCCTGGACCCAGCAACCTTCGACCCCAGCAGTTGGAAGGATGATGTGAAGGCTTTGCCGACGTGAGTATATATTGATATACTATTATATGTATAATATTTATATATATACATTCATCAGGTTTAGATTGAACCCTGGGTTCCTAACCTGGAGGTAATTATCCCTGAGGGGTAAATCGGGTATTTTACGGGGGTAACCAAGGACCTAATTATTAGTATCGTAAAATAAATATACACAGAAAAAATAACTTGTATTGTTTGTTTTAATAACATTTTAAAGACGGGGTAAAATCAGTTTTCCTCATAGGTCACAGGGGTAACGATATTGAAAATGATAGGAAGCACTGATCTAAACCGAAAGTGATTAATTATGTGCATTGCATATTTTTTTATTTATATTCTGATTGCCTATTTTTTTAATTTCACGAGGAAAACATTGGAACGATTTATATGAACATTGGCATATTTGTCTCTTATATGATGGGCCCTAATCTAAAATACGTGTTATCTCTGAATAATTGGTACAACTGTAGGTCCATCGAAGCGAAACGAGGCTGGGCATGCTAGTAAGATATCATTCTATTAATCCCCAGGTCCCCCCACAAGGACATAGAGTCGGCCCTGGTCCAGTGGAAGGCGTCCGTGGACTACGTGCTGGCATTGCGCAAGCGGGAAGTAAACCCGCACTCGGCGCCGCCCATCCCGCACGCGAACCATCTGCGCTTCATGAGGGACCGTGAGTGTTCTGATTACTGTGTGTGTGTGTGTGTGTGTGTATATACCTCGTTTTGTTATTAAATAGATGATACACTGTAGTCTGTGAGAGGATCCTTGCTTGAGCAATCGAGTCGCTATGGAGTCGATTCAAGGATCCGTTCTTGGGTCTGTCTTATTTTTAAATCGATAATTACAATAAAAAGACACTGTAAGATTGTTTACCTTTTCAAATCACGACGAAAATACGAGGTATATGTTTGTGTGGGTGGGTGTTCGTTTGCTTATGTGTTAGTTCGTTTACATGTCTATCTGTTCCTTTGTTTTGTTTGCTTTTTGTAAGGACTTTATTTACGGTATTTTGTGTTTGTGTTTATTTTTTTTCTTCGTTTGTCTGTCTGTCCATTTATTTGCTTGCTTGTCGGTTTGCTTACTTGTCAGTCTGACTTTTTATGTGTATGGCTGTCAGTCAGGTCCTTTACTTGTTTGCTGTTTGTTCGTTTGTATGTTTATTGTTTATGTGTGTTTGTTTCTCTGTGTAAGGAGACATTGATATCGTACCTACTGCAGAAGTAACATGGACTTTCTCTATAAATTTAAACCCAAATTTTTATCAATACTTAAAATATATAATTTATTTTATCAGCGGCACTGGAAATGGCGGAGGCGTTGAAGACGATGTGTAAGGGCGCGCGGCGAGTGCGCTGCGCCATGTGGTACGACCTGACCCTCACCGTGGCGCTGGCCTCGAACCCGCTACCCTTGCCCGGGACCGCCGACAACGCCGCCGGGACTGTCGCCGTTAGTATATTATACCTTACAGTGTTAAAAGTTGTAATATGGAGTAAGGCGTCCATTGATCACGATTTTTTTTGGCATTTTTAACAGCGAACTTTTGACTTTATGAAAATTTTTTAAAGTGAAAATTTGCTAAAACTATTAACAAATTTTCTCGTAATATAATACTGATCGTAGGTTGAATGTTTCAGAACGACAAGCCAACGCAGTCGCCGACAAGTTGCACGTCACCTAAGCAGGCTCAAGAGAAAGCCAGTCCCAACAGCCCTAGTATTACTTCCTCTAAATCTGATAAGCTTGATGCTAAAGAGGTAACTTCAATTAATTACCTTCTTAATAAAATAGTAATAATAAATAATAATGTTACATACTCTTAGCACCGCACTAGATTTATATAGAGAGATATTTACATATAAATGACACAAATGACTACATACATACAGAGGCTGAAAAAATTTTTTTTACGATGAGTAAAACTCTCTTTGTTAAGAATCAAACATGTAAGGGAATATGGGTCATTTAAAAATCAAATATGACTTTAAATAAAATAATAAATTTTCCTGTGATAAAATTGCAAACTTTAGCAACCATCAATTTCCAGGAGAAACCAGTAACAGAAACACCACCGAAACCCACCAACAGCACAGAAAACCAAGAAACCAAGCCGGTTGCCAAGACAACCGACAAGCAGGAACCACAGAAGAACCAGCGTAGACCTCAGTACAGACACAAGGTACAAAGAAACGACTTCTACAAGCAACAGAGGTACGATCACAGATTTGTACACAGACACCCATATTATTTGGCCACCGGGCCCATTAATTAGAATCTCTTGACGATTTTTGGCCGTTGCAATACTCTATCTATCTGTAATCGTCGGTAAAGTGAGTGGAAAATGTTAAAAAAGTTAATCAGGTTCTGTCTTTAAGTTTACTTGACGGCTGTTAGAATGTCTAGTAAGGAGCTGTCAAAAAATCTATTATTTTAATGTTAAAAAATATTTCTAGCAACTGTCAAAAAATTTGCCTAACGACAGCTAAAATGTCTGGTTAGGAACTGTCAGTTTTATCTGATAACTGTCAATAAACTGCCAAACTGTCTTTTTAACTTGTAACAGTCAATCTTAGAAACCTAAAATCTAAAATAACCTAAAATAAATAATATAAATTAGAATATTAAACTGATGATCGATAAAGCGTTATTTGCCTGATAACTTTACTTGAGATTATGGATGGATAGAATATTGGAAATGATTGATAAAGATTTTAAAGGACAATGTCTGCGGCTTGGAGCATGTATCATAATAATAGTGACAAAATGTTGCTTTAGAAATAAATATTTCGGGTTAAAACGAAGGGTTAAAATTATTTATTCGTACACAGAAAGTATTTTCATGTTTGTAATGACAATTTATGATGTGTTAATGAGTGTTCAAGGTACGTTTTTGAAAAAAAAAATATTCAAAAAATTTTGAAAAAAATAATTTTTCACATTTTTTCAGTTCTATTAATTCAAGAAATTAATAGAAGTGGAAATTAATGTTACGAATCAGTACATTGATCGACACGTTAACATAGTCATTTTGTATGTGTGTGTGTGTTCAATTTCTTTTGATAAATGCTCTAAAGTTTAAAAAATTGATTCGGTATTGATTTGATTAGTAAGATGGGCTAAATGTAGTGAAATAGTAGCTTTACAAACTGACAGAATTATACATTGTTACATTAATAAAAAAATATAATTATTATTGTTCTTGATGATTTGCAGAAGTTATAGAGTTAGTTAATATTAAAAACAAAGCTATATTTTTATACATATTATGATTATGATGTAAGAATTTCACACAATAGTTTTGCTTACGCTGTCCAATTTATCTTTTATAACAAATAACCCTTTGAATTTAATCAATCCCTCCTTGATGCCTGCCAAAATAACTTGAACATTTCAAGTCCTATATAGAAATAAAACCAATTATATTTATATAAATTATTAATACTTATAATATGCGATATATAATGAAATGACGTTTTAATATATGAATTAAATATAATGTTATTATACATGATTAATTACATTTCGCCCATCTTACATATATTATTGCAAAATGCACTAAATGAATTGACTTGCTAATAGTGATTTGATTATATATGAATTCAGTAATAACTAGTTGATTTTATAAGTAATAGTGAAATTTACTAAACAAAGGTTATTCCTATTAATCTTAATTTGAACCGTAAATTAATTTTAAAATTCTATTAAAACTAAAAGGATTTTTTTAACAAACTATAATACATTTTTAAATTATTGTAACATTTATCATCCAAATTTAAAACGTCCATATGTTAAACTAAACTTTACTAACAATAACAAAACTATTACTTCTAACATCAATTAGGTTGTTACTGAAATTGTTAGTCATCTAAATTATTAAGTTTTCTGGTTTATACCGGTTTACTCAAGAAAATTGTCAGATGTATTTTTAAACACTTTTTACATTCTGTTCCATTATTTTGAACTTTAACTGTAACCCAATTTAGGTAATAATTTGTTAATCTATAAATCGCTATATAATTTGGCTACATAAAATTTATATAAATACATAAAAATTTTCTTCAAATTAACTTTTTATAGCCCCTGTTTAACGTAACTGACATATTTATTTTTCTCATTAAAAATATTTTTTTCGTCGCTATTATGATAGATATAATTTATAAGAAATACGTAAAAATGTTTAAAAATACATTCTTTGATAATATTGAATTGTATAAATCTTCATATTCGAGAAAATTTTAAAATTGCTCCTCACATTTTGCTATATTTATAAACTTAGACCAAGTTTTATATCTAAAATAAGCTTAAGTGCTTATTAGATTAAACTAAGACCGGCTTACGACATATTGTACGAGTTTTTCTCAGGGAATCGTTGAAAATTGGCAACATTTCTAGTGTTAGTATAGTGTTTATACAGTGTTGTTGACTTTTGCGATTATACGTGTCTAATGTCCAATAAATGTTATATGAATCCACTATATAACATTCACTTATATACTATATAATATATATAACCAGGTCTAAAACCCCCCACATATTTTTCAATAAAGTAAATGGTTATGTAGTGAGATTCTCACGATGTGCAAAGTTCAAATTATCCCTAATATTATAGATGCTTATTGATGTTGTGTCCTTAAATAAGCTAATTTTCTCATTTTTACTAGTTAATAGGATTAATATATTTTATAGATATCCGAGCACATAGTCAAATATTTTAATAGGCATAATTCTATTCGATGTTGAATCTGATTGTTGTATATGATATTAACTTTCTACTTACTTGGTGTATCGAAATATTTAAAAAAGTTGATAAAAAAATATTCGGTGTTGCCTATTTTCAACATTTGACGTCACGATATTAATATAATATTATCTGAGAGAACTTACTGACTATGACTAAATGGAGTCTCAAATATATTTATGTAATGAATATTACTGATAATTCCAAAGTATACGTGTACGATTTTTGACCACGAGGTGGTGAGCGAAAATGTTCTTTATAGCATTTATGGTAAAGGTCGTATTTGAACACATTGAAGTTTTGTAATCTCCTATTCTAAAGTGAATGTTTAGTGTTCTTGGATTTTAGGATTAATTATAGGTTTGGTGGATTTTTGGCGGTACGGGTTTTATGGTGTTCTCATAGGGAAACTTTATTAATTATTATTCACCGTTTGGAGAAGGTTGTTTTTCACGATCCGATTATACAATACGATATAATAATAGGTTTTGTAGCTTATTATATCAGGGAGCTTATACTTTTAACACTAATATTTATATGAAACGTAATATACTAAGCATAACCCGTATTGCCATGTACAAAACGCTTACATACGAAAATTCTAAAGTGGGGTCGATGCAATCCTTTATAAATATCATATCAGCACTAAATTATAATAAAAAAGTAATTTGCGTTACACTTTTTAAAATTAAGCCAGCAACAATGCATTTACGAAACTCAAAATAAAATTGTACTATTTATAAAATAATTAATAATTTTATAATTAATTATAAAAAGTGTGAACGTACAAAGAGGCACCGGTTTCGGAGACCAGATATAATGATAATATATATGAGAAGTATACATATATAAAATTATTGGACTTAGAATGTGTTTAGGTTAGTTTGTATACCAGTTTAGATGCGTTAATAGTGCTTGGCTGTCTTATACAGGGTGTAGAGGAAGTGCTTTAGGGAATTATAAACTTTTATTCGGGTATATATATTTTCACATACGAAGGGAATTTATGACGTCGGATTTTCATACACCCTGTACTTCGCGTTTCAGGCATTTTGATATTGGCTAGGTATATAGGAACTAATACTTGCCAAATAAATAAATTTCTTGTTGGTGTGAGCGACATGTTTCTAATACTCTAGATGAATTGGAGTTATGTACCTGACTAAATATCAGTTCGAAGTGTCAATTTATTGGCCAGTTATTACCCGACTGCGACAGAAGAAGGGCTATGTTTATGAGGTGTCATTGGTCGTATATATTTTTTAACCCCTTCCCCCCATTTTTTAGCAGTCGGGTTTTCATTCTTTATTTAATGATCGCTAGTTAAGTACTCTTTACCTCGTGCATAATAATTCCATCTCTATTCCTTTATGTATTCTACTCTTAAGCCGCGAACACACTGTTATGTTTTTTTTGGACCGTGGATGGACCGTAATACGTATTTCTAGTCAATAGCTGGTATTCTTCGAACATTATTCGCGAAACATTCGCTCACACCAAACCATATGGAATCTTTTGAAATGTGATTTCTATGTTAATACTAGTTGACTCTATTTTAATATATCAAGTTTCGTGCAAATAATAAGTAGAAAAAAACGTATATAAAATGAAGTTATTAACTATTAGAGTAAGTATCACTTTATTTATTTAATGAATTTTTTTACCGTAGATGTAACGATGGTTCCGTTGCGCAAAATTGAACCTTAATACGATCGCGGTAGGGTTTTTGTTGGTTTCTTAGACGGGTTGTAACGTTGTCTGTTTTCGTTTATTCTTTGTGCAGTAGTGTAGAAAGATTTTAATAATTTTCCTCCCTTAATGACCTGCATATAAACGTATAAGTTGTTGAATTAAGTTCCATTTCTTATACGAGGAATTAAAAAAATGGCTGATAATATATAATTTAACCTTCGAATTTCTCACACTATGCTAGATTAGATTTTTAGGTCGCAATTGACGAGCCTTTTTACTTTTTTTGTCGAATTTTTTTATACTTTTATGAAGTCGTTGTGAATAGCCAGATTTTTATATGCACTGCCTTTGGGCTGTTGTAAGGCATAATGTGCACTGTGCAAATCTATTTTGACGTGAATTGCAAAAAAAAAACTCACTTTGTCGAAAACTTTTATACGTTTAATATTACGGAAACTCAATAGGTGTAAGGTAAAATTTGCTAGAATTGCAAGTGGCATCGCTATTTTATATAAAAAGGCTTTAATATATAATATACAACTTTACAACTTTATAAGGTTACACGACTTTTATAGGATTTAGAAAGAAGTTCACGTTTAAAAATTACGCTCAATTCGTTCGATGTTGAAACATACATACACACAAATAAACACACATCAGCACATAGTAAAAAAATATGTTTGAGTACACATTGGTTATACATAATAATAAATTATACTAAGTGCCATGTCTTATAATCTTGTAATAAAAATTATATTAGCGATGTCAATTGCAATACTAGTATAAAATTAAAAAATAAAAAGTAGCATGGAAGTAAAAAGGCTCATTTTTAAAGAGAATATTTCCAATATGGCGAATTAATAGTCAGTTCCTCACGATGTAGATTAAGTTGATAATAATATATTTTAACGTTCGTTGTCCGTAGTAAGCGTTCATATACTGATGGGATTGATCAATAATTATTGATGATATGTTACAGGCACACTAACCTACATAATTTAAGCTTTAATATTATTTTTAACGAGATTTTCTTCCAAACGGTGCACAAACACTGCGAAAGCAGACTTAAACCAAAACTATACGTAATGTTTTAAATATCTTCCTTTTAGTTCATGTTAGTTTTAAGAAAAAAAACTCGTTTTTTTTCGTGTTACATTGATAGCCGTGTGTACACATCCTTATGAATATTCTCTAAATGACAAGACTATTATTATTTCAAAATGAATTGATAAAAAACATTTTATTTTTACTTTAAGTGCCTCTTATATAATTAAATGCTTGACATTTAATAACTCTCATTTTTTTATTGTACGGAGAAATGAAATTTATTTTGTTTTTTATTTTCGAAATTCTATGTTATGTTTTTCTGTCGAATCGAGGCAGATTATGATAAAGTTTGCGTTGTACCAGTTCTGTTTATTAATGTACCAACCTCTGCCTATTATTATTAAATACAATTTTATTACATAGCTAATCGTAACAGTGTACGATAGGGTCTTAGGAACCTTTTAGCAAAAAAGAAAATTTTAGATTTTTTTTAACTTAAAGTTAGATTAGATCCATTACAAATCCCTTCAGTAGCTCAGGTTACACTGAATGTACCAATCCCATCAATACTATTAAACTTACATTTCGTTATGTGTTTTAAAACATTAATATAAATTTTAGTACAATCGATATCTCACATTGATTTTAGTATTAGTCAGAGATAATATTTCATCTTAAAGAAGATGTATTAAAAACATTTTAGCACAGCAAAATCGACGTTTAGTGTCTTAGCAAAATTAGTAGATAGTTATTAATTATCATTATTATTTCATTTATTAATGAACTCCCAATAGAGGGAATTACTTTCTTTTTCCAAGGTTGCCATATATTTTGTAAATACCTTACCTTATCTGTCTTGATAGTGAAAATTCCTTCTATACTCGTTCAAATTATCATTGATATATTTAAATTAAATGCAATACGTGTTGAATTTAGATGAAAATTTATTTTAGTTTTGGTTCTACCAATGTCTTTGCACAGTGTGAAGTACGGATTACCTTTTCAATAATTACCTTTACCTTTTACATAACTTTTACCTAAACATTATTAATAATTACCCTACTGAATTCTTTAAAAACATTTGACGTTTACCTAGCTGTCTTCATTGGTAAAACCAAGGCATAATGTTGTTGATTATAATCTATTTATTTAGTTATTCCTTTGACATAAATGAATTTATTTTACTTAGATGTTATTGCATTATGAATTGACTAACATGGCTATGAACTGATAATGCTTGCTTATAGACGTTATAAATACCGTTGGAAAATTTATATTTTTTTACTGTGCCTAGTTAATTGTTACAGTCTGAAGTGCCACAGATTATGTTGTTGAGAGAATAGAAGGATTACCGTTGCACCGATACCATTTGTATGAGTGATTGAAGATAATTTTTGATTATTTCAAATGTCATAAATTAACTTCACAAAAATAAAATTATGATGGTATGATTTTTATTGCACAGTATATTTTTCTATGCTCTCGTAGCAACAGTGTTAGCATATTTTTTAGGTCGTTTCGATCGGGGCGTTGTTCAATTATAAAATATGGGAATTCGAACTGATTGAAAAAAATAATATTTTAGGCATTTGAAAGTATTCTTTGAATTTAAATTACCTGATAAGAGAAAAATAGAACGTGTTGTTGCTAACTATGTGCGTCTCTTTCGAACAATAGCTTTGTTTAGGTGTTTAAGAGAGACGTAAGATTGAATGAGCTGCGTCCTTCAAACCCATTTTTAAAGTAATGGAGTAGCATAAATATTAATTTTAAGACCTCATGACCATGACGCACAAATTCGATTTCTGCTTAATAATACTGCAGGGAGTCATTTTTTTTTAATGAAACGCGAGAATTTAATTTTTACCCAGATTTTGTAATCATAGCTTGAAATAGTTTTGTTTTTTTTTTAATTACTATTTGTTGAAAATCAACAGTGAGATATTTATTATGAGGGCTTCAGACTTATAATTTTTTGCTCTTGTCGGTAATTTCCTTCTAAAAGTAATTTTTGATCAGGTTACAAAATACTATGTTAATTTTTTTGTGTTGAATATTTGTTAAGCTTTGCTATATCCTAATACATAATGATGAATATTTATGCAGCTTTAATATGATGGCTGTGAGTTCAGTGAAAACTTTATAAAAGCAACGCCTCGTATCGAATCAAAACTTTGCCCGAATTTTTTTTAGCTCAAAAATTGTTCCTTCCGTCCAATCAAATATTCGCATAGAATAAGCTTCCCTCTTGATGCATTTTTCTATTCTAAATGTATACCTACACAGTAAGACTCGTAGCAGTGATTTCTGAACACATCTTTTAGTTTTAAACCACTTTTAAATTCAAAACTAACGATTGATATAGCAAAATAAATATCGGTTTTTTTAATTGTATGAATTTTTTGGTCTTGATTTTTAGTAAATTTTAGTTATTGAGATAAGAATTAAAGTTACCTGCTGCGAGTTTTTACCCAATCTCATCCATGCTTTCTCACATTGACCCCAAAAAGAGGTCACGTAATTTATTTTTACAACTTTTACCCTTACTATATAAATCTTGCTATTATAATTACCTATAACGTAAATGAGAAAAAAGTGATTTCTTACCTTCTACTCGACCAATGCTTAAACAGCATATCTTTGTAAGAATAATGTGTGATATATCCTTATTATAATTGTAATAAATCCTTTAGTCCAATACGTGAAAAGTATAAATGACTAAAATACCAAAACTGATACAGTACTTAATTTAAATGCCAATGTTCGAACGCTTATGATGGCTCTTGTGTATATTAAGTGTTAAGTGGAATATTCGAGAATTTCCTAATTGTTGTCAAGCGCGCTTCAGATATAAGAGTTGCGGCAATTGGTTGACCATATTGAAAGTAAAAGTATTTTCGGTTTTTTATTTAGTATTGTTTGTTGTCCAAGTGTTCTATGAGCCAAAATTGATGTTAAGGTGCAATATAATATGGTCACCATATTGATGTAACTTGGTACCGTGTTTTGAGATTCCAAAGCAGATTTTGAGAGGATTATTAAATAATTTTAATTATTTGTGATTGCAAAAAGTATTCATACATAATAATATACTTTGAAATTCTGTCTTTTCAATTTTCTCTTTTTAAGTTGTTTGTAGTGCTAGATTATTCGGATTTTCTCTTAACTTGCCTAGTGAGTTGCTCAGCATAGTTACCAATTGCTCAATTTCTACTGGTTTAAAAATAAATCTCCTAACACGGTACCGATATTTTTTCCGCAACATCCGTAATTTTATATGTGTCTACGATAACTTTATGAACGCTAGATTTGTAGTTAGTGGAAATACAAGAGTTATTTCCTTTTGATTTATTCATATCTTTGTTTAATTTAATGCTAGCCAATGTTTGTAGAAACTAGACTTCACAGGGGTTTTGCAAGGAGCTAGTTTGGGTCCCTCTTATTTTTAGGATATTCACTGAATGTCAATGTTGGCTATTCCTCACTATTCTAGTAGATATTTGCTCCCCAAATCCTGAATGTACAAACAGCGGGACACTACGAGTGTATTCAGCTAGATATTTGCTAGGATGTACCTTTAGCAAGACTGGAAATGGTTCTTTTTTAAAGTTATCGTTAGCTTCGAATGAGGCCATTTAATTTATTTATTTGTAAATCTAATTGAAGGAAGATTCCGATTAGTTCGAATTAAATTCTATACTAGGTTCCATAACGCAGATCACTTGAGTTCTTTCGGATGCCCTCTGAGAGATAGTTAAGAGAATACGGATCAATAATAGAGCTTTATCGAATTTGATAATAATTTACGAATGGATATTTATAAAATAGATGAAAGAAGAGTGGTAACGATACAAATATTCAGAACTCACTCTATAGATAGTTATTTCCGCAACTGTGTATCGTAGTCGGTGTTTTTAATGTTTTAAACGATACTAGTAGTTTAGATGACGTCGTTAGGAGTCGTTGCCAGGTTAGAACGAGTTAGTTAATAATGGCAAATGGCTCTAAGCTTTTAGTACGAATCTGATAGTTACATGTTACGATATATCCAAGCATGGTTAAAGAATCCTCGTGTAGAACAATTTGTATGTTATATGTATAGCATAATAATCAATGTGTCCTTTAATTCGGTGTGCGGTGTTGGTTAGTTAATCGTCGGTTCGATACGATTTCGATTCTTATGAGCGTTAGTTGTTAGCGCGTCAGGCGCACCCCGCGTCGGGCGCCAGTCCCGATTTGGGCGCCAATGTTTCATATGCACAAATACTCTATTCTAATAAAAAGTTTTAATCACTGTTTTGATACTAAGAGATGCGGTGTACGTTGAAGCTATAGGGATGTTTCTATTAGTTGCAAGTGTTAGTGTTTATAGTGGAATGAGTAAGGACAATAACGTTGGTCGTCCTGCTTTAAAGGGAATCTATTGTGATAAGGTATGAGCCAGCACGGCGCTGCTAGGGTCGACCACCCACGGTGTATAATCATACTATATTTAGTTTGTTAAGTTTAACGTCGCTTCTACGAGGTTTTGCCGTAACATTAGGCAGTTTTCTATTGGGTATTTAGTGGATATAATATATTTTCAAGCCGTTGTTTAGCGTGCATATAGTGTTAACTAATATTTTTGCTACTCGCCAGTTTGCATACAGTTCTGTCCAATTTATAGGAATGGCATCATGAATTTTTGATACCTGAGGACCAAAATCTGGTTTTTGTATTTAATTGAGTTGATGGTTAATGGAAACTACAGGATTTATTTTGCCAGTTCCTCTTAAATGTAAGTGAGAATTTCTAAAATATTTTTATAGTTTTAAGTGTCGATGAATTAAGTTTTTTTACATTGTAGCCGAGCGGCTACCGTGTAAGTGTGAGCGTCCTATCGGATGGGATGTCTGTTGATATCGCTCAAGGGACTGTCGTATTTATGTCGTACTCTTAAATTTTATAATTCCTTGCGCGATATTAAAAGATGGAAGGATTTTTGTCGCCATGGGTGCACAAGTATTAAAAACTCATGTTTTATAGCACTGGAATATTTTATTTTACCGTTTGTTTTTCTTTGGCATTCATTTAACGCCTGTGGATTTGTTATAGACGTACGCATGTCGATTAGTAATTTTTATAGTGGTGCTATGCCCTTCTAGACACCAATAATATATTTCTAATTTTAAGCTGTAAGTGACAGTGTTTACGCAACATGTTAACGTGAATGTTTTTCTAATTTTAATTTTTTACTTTGTAACCTCACGATAACCGGTACAATAAAATTTGGTATACTCTATCGAGACATTTGATGCACGTTTTTATTACATTTGTATTTGTCACGTTGAAAACTGTTGATTATAAATGCTGATTACTTAATTCAATTATTATATGCTTTAAATAAATTTTGAGTAAGTTGTAAGGTCAGAACTATTTTAGATTTAATGTTGGAAACTGAATGGATATTTTCTACTTCTGTTGAATCTATACGAAATTGTTTTGCATATTTATAAATGTAATTTTGTATCGATAGCTTAATGTACTTCAGTGTTGAATTTTGTAATTTATACTCGCAGTAGATGCAGATTTTCTAAATTTAAATGTTCAACCGAAGCTTTTGGTGTCACATTTGATCAATGCCTAGCATTTCGTGTCTACCCGCACACACTGCCACTTAAAACGACCGTTAAATTTTGTATTTTTAAACTGCATTATATTTTATACTTGTTTCTTGTTATAATTTGTTGTTTTAACATCGCTTTGTAGCCAAACAGTTGTTTATAAGATGTTTTAGACGAATGAATGTTAAAATTCGCTAGTCCTTACCTCATGTAATGAAAAATCCTCTATCTGTCCGTTGAAGTGGAACATTAAGATGGTTAATGTACTAAATGAGTAATACAAATTAAAAAAATAATGTATAACTGTATCTTTAACGAGCTTATTATAACTTAATTCGGTGTCGATGTGGTTATAAGACTTCGCACGTCATTGTTTTCGAGCTGCTAAAGTAGAATGGATGACAAGGTTTCTACTGTCGAGTTACAATGCTTAACAAGCTTTTAATGTAAACCTAACTATACTATGACTTCTATTGCGCCATCTGGTGTCAATAGATTGGAAATTATTTGTAAACACAAGCTGGCGTCGTAGTAGACATCACATATCACAAATTTAATATTAAAACAGAAATAATGACGTGCAAAATCTAAAAGAGAAATTCACAAGATATTAAAAAAGATTTTCCAAATAAAACTATTGTCAAAAAACGTAATAAATAAAAAATAATTTCGAAAAATGCCAAGTTCAAGCATTTGGACCAAGGAATACTTAATGTTTAATTCAATAAGTGTAGTTCGTTCACTCGCTGATAGCTGAAATTTTTAATGTACGTGTTATAGTGATAAATAATGATCAGGATATTTTGTCACTGTTTGTCTCGAGTCTGTCTTAGGTTCCATGTTTACACTTATCTTTGTGATTAATGTTTTAGATTATGGCATGGTGAATTCATGACAGACTGATTATGCAGATGCTTCGTACTATTCGATTACAAGCTAACGTTCAAATCGTTATTATATTTGGATAAGAATTGCCCTTCTACACAAGCTTTCTCTGTTAGCGTGATGCTAATATCATGCCAAAAAATTTAATATACACATTACATATTTTAACAATAATTGTAATGACATAAAATGCGAAAAAAATATAGTGTAATCTTGCCGTACTTAACGTCATTGACATACGTTTCGAAGACCTTATTTAGCGTAACGCTAACAGAAAAACCGTTTGTGTATAGGCTCAGGACTCTTAAGTTAAAAAAAAATTAACCACGATAGTTGTTCTTAAACGAACTTATACTAAACCAGTTGCATTGATACAAATGTTTGGATAAATCAGTAGTATGAAGCGTCTGTTAGGACAGATTATAGGACTTATAGGCTATAGGTTAAAATCACGCGTCGACGGTAGTAGTGATCTGCTATTGCGCAGTATTATTTGTGGGTAGTTATGCGCAAGATATATTTTTTCAAATAACCAAAAAAAAAATTGGTCTAGACCTGAACACAAATAGTTTGGCTACTATATAGAAAGTACACGAAGAATTCTTATATTGTTATACTTAGAAAAAAATTATTAAATATCTGGTATTAAATTTAAAAAAAGAATCTGCAAATTAATATTATTAAAAGCATGCACATTGCACATGCACTCTTAACCATTCAGATACGGCGGACTTCATATGCCGGTTATTTTTCCATGCATAAACCGTTTGCCGGGAAAAGAGAAGGTTTTTAAAACTCGCACAGTATTGCCCATAACTACCCGCACAAGTAGAGTAGGTCAGATGAATGAATTATCACGTTTGTCTGAGCCAGTGTCCGTTAGACGTATAATTGGTGTAACGTACACATAGTCCTGGGATCCCGTAGCGAGTCCCCGTTAGTACACGATTGTATTGTCTCTCAAAGCCAAGTTGTTTGTCCAAAAGTTGTGATGTGTTAATGTTTTATACGTAAGATCGCTAGGGTACGTGGTATCTTTTAAATATTCAGTAGTATATGCTAGACGCAGTCTTGATTTTTTCTCTTACTAATGATTTGTTACTGTTTTGGCACTGTATTAATTACCTTCTGACAAAAAATATATAATGAAGAAAATATGTTTGCAGTTTTATTTATTAACCTCTATATAATACCTAAAATTTGAATCATTTCATAATGATTTTATGACCATATCCATAAAATGAAACTATTTGCTTCAAGCAATCTGTGTGAAAAAAATAATTATCATACTCATAATTCGTACATTTTGGCATCCCGTCATAATTAAAAACAATACTTCGAGTCAATAATTTATTTGATCGTACATTTACACACATTACATATTTACATTTTTTACAATAATTCATTTCTTGTTTCTATACAGAACTACATGTACTATATAAAAGCTAACTAAAGATTCACTATTTAATGTCCAAAACAACTTTCCCTAATTTCCCCCGAGGCACATCAATGGATGGCAACGTGTCGGTGATGATACCAGTTGCTACCGTCACGTTGTTCTCTCGTATGGTGAACGGCTGTCCTACCGTCATCACCATACCATCTAATAAGGTGATGTAAACATCGCCGTGATCACCCGGCATTAACATTTGCGTTGATGGTTCTGAAAATAACATTTTAAAGTAGGTGTAAATGTAAGCTAAATAAAAAAAAGCTTGTAAAAAAGTTTATGATATTGACAAGTAATATAACTATTATTAGTTGATAGAAAAACAAAAAAAAATTGAGGGTATAATAAAAAATATATTACGAGTATAGCTTAAATCAGTCCAACAATGGACACGAATCCAAAATGAAACCTCACATATTGAAATCTGTCAATCCAATAGGACTATAGTGTGCCCAAGAAATAGACATACTCATAGATAAATTACTATACTCGGAAAAAAATATTCTTCAGACATAGTCGTAGGTTTATCTTACCTAAATCAATTCTACACGCTATATTCCACGTGCCGCTAAACATCTGTTGCGAGTATTTTGAAAATACCGGTTTTTTCCTGCCCCCTTCGCTCCGAGTTAAAAAGTATACCTATAAAAAAAACGAAACTTAATGGATATAGATGCTTAATTATGACGAAATTTTACAGTAACTAAAGAAATCTTTAAATTAGTATGTGAAGAGTTTAACATTGAACCTCTTTGTAACAATAATATATGTAAGAAATTGAGATTTGGCATAGTTAAAGTTTACATGGATAAGGTGTGCACAGAGCTAAAATGTTGAAGATATCAAACACGTAATTTGGTCATACCTTAGCTTTAAAGTGGTTGCTGAGTGTCATACTCTTGGCCGCACACAATAGCATCCCCGTCTCTACAGATCTTATCTTTAGACCTCGTAACAAAACACCTACATTGTCACCCGCCATTGCCTGAAATACATAACATTGAAATATATTAGAATAATTTTAAAAGAGTGTATTTCATAAAAACTAAACTACTATTTGGTGAACATTATTGACATTCAAAATTTAATATATCAATTTACGATAAACAAGTAAAAAGGTACAAAAAGAAACATTTTAATTTCTAAAGAATATCAAATCTAAAAATTTATTTTTATAATTATTCCATTCATTTATTTATCTTGCTCTTACCTCACTGACACTTTTCTTAAATATTTGCATATCTGAAAGCGTTGTTTTAATTTGAATTCCAAATCCCATGAGTTCTGCCTCATCATTTTTCTTCATAGTTCCTCTCTGTATGGTTCCTACCACAACAGTTCCTCTGCCTGTTACTGTAAAAGCATTATCTATAGGCATTAGAAAGGGTGATGATATGTCTCTCACAATCTGTGGTATAAATGTGTCCATTGTGTTAAGAAGTTTTCTTACTGAGGGTACTCCTGAAAATATTAAATAACAGACATGAAAAAGGCAACCATACACTATTTAAAAATTGCAATGTGCACAAAGAACCGTCATAAAATTTATAAATATGCTGTTTAATTACAACTTAATAATAATACACTCATTCATTATTAACATTACACTTCTCTCAAGAAATACAATTTATAGCATAATATTATTACCCAAGACATGGTGTGTCTTTTAGCTAAGTTTCATTTAAACACACACAACTATTGACATCTCACTTAAACACAAGCAAATGAACACCCAAAAGATCTCAGGATAATGTATAATCCATACAAAATGTATCCTATATCCATCCATGTTCTACTTAAGTCATACTCTTATCTTTATCTGTATAAAACTGTCAGGTTAAAATTTAGTTGAAAATAGAATAGATTACCATATTCTGACTCCTCCTCGTTCAATGCCTTCAAAGCAGAACCACAGATAATCGGAGTGTGATGTGCATTGAACCCAAAATCTGCCACCATTTCCCTCATTTCTATTTCAACAAGTTCTAGCATCTGGAAGAAATTAACTCTTACATAATTGTTTCTTATAATTTTCTATAAATTAATTTTCATTACACCAAATTGTAAATTGCATTATAGTTGCACTGCTCCATTTATTACATTGGGTCTTGAAGATGTAACTCATTTATTCATACATGTCTTAAACACTTAGACAAAAACATTATTTTCATAACACACAGTTGAAACTGTAATTTCAGCCACAATCTTAATGAGATGAAATAATATGATATTCAGTTGGATAACTATGCCATTGTCATTAATCTATTTTTTGGGCTGAAAACATTGCATATAGACCACTTTAGTCAGTGGTATACAAACCTCATCATCCACCAAGTCAGCCTTATTAATATATACTAGTATATACTTTATCCCAATCTGTTTAGCAAGTAATAGATGTTCTCTTGTCTGTGGCATGGGTCCATCGTTAGCTGCCACTACCAATATTGCTGCATCCATCTGTGATGCACCAGATATCATGTTTCTGATGTAGTCAGCATGGCCAGGGCAATCTGTATGGGCGTAGTGACGACTTTTTGTGCTATAGCCGACATGAGCGGCATTTATTGTAATTCCTGGAAATAAAACTTGGCATCAGAGACAGTTGAGAGTTTGTAAGAATATTAGAATTGTTAGACTTATTCATGCTTTTGAAATCATTGAGACAGGTTAGTATGAAGTCAGCACACTTGACCTTCACTTGATAATGTAAGATATTTATAAGTTGTAACAATAGAAAAATCAAAATACTCAATGACCGTTTCGACGAAAAGTAACTTTGCCTATATTTCAGTCAAAACATCGTAATATTTACATGTTTTATAGAAAACTCTTGCATTACCTCTTGATTTCTCCTCAGGTGCCTTATCAATCTCATTATAAGAAATATATTTAGCAGTTCCATCTTTTGATAAGATCTTCGTAATAGCTGACGTTAGAGTAGTCTTTCCGTGGTCTACGTGTCCTATAGTGCCCACATTACAATGCTTCTTCTCAATAACTTTAGGTTTCGGTTTCGTACAGAAGGTTCGAATGTCTAACCTATTTATACTAACTAATAACCTGCTACATGGCGCGAAATGACGTAATATCGAAGTTGTCCCGGTAAATGTCCCAAAGACAGTGTTAATTATGAATCTTCCACTCATCATTGCACTGTTCTAGTGCATATTTTTAAACAACTTTAATACGAAAGATTAAGAAAAGTGACATGAGAGCAACTCTAGCTGATCTAGCTCTACTAATCAAAGTAATCAAAATTTGTTGACATTGCTTTCATTTACGTCAAAATTAATTATGTCAACAATCAGTCAGGCGTTCTATTTCATAGACAACGAACACAAACTTTTTTAGAACAATATTTATAAACCATAGAGAACACAGATTTTTAATAATTTAACGTTTATGTTATTCATATAATGTAGCAAAAATAGTAAGTATATAACTTATAGATTATATATTTTGTGAATATTTAAGCTATAAAATTGAAACTTCTCTAGTTCCGTTTAAATAATAAGCCTACTTTTTTCAGTCATGTATCATGCTCTAAATTGTAAACTTGCAAAAAGAGGAGTTAAAGAAGGTAGTGAAACAAAATAATTAAATCAAATTACAACATAATCTTTTTGGGTATAACAGAGAGGGTTAGCTATTTATAGTCATTACACTGTTTACTTATTTTGCAAACTACTGTCTTGCACTTACAACCACTCACATTTCACATAGAGAAAATCATTACCATGATATACCATCAGGTACCAAGAATAACTTCATCGTCACATATGTTGACACATGAGAAACATTTGTTAATTAAAACATTTCCCATTTCCGTTTGTCCAACATACCTAATACAACAAAAAAAATGACATAGACCTTTACAAGAATGACATTTAAATGTTTTATAAATTGGCTGATTGCACTGTGAACAGTCCACCAAAACTTTTTCATTACTCGGTACAGAAGCAGGCTGAGGTCTTTTCTTGAAGTTAATTATTTTCGAGTGAGGTAATGTGCCAAACATGGCATGATATGGTGAATATAATGGTCCTTTGATTACTCTAGACCTAATGTAAGTGCCTTCAATTTCATCATTATTCATAAGCCATTGTACTACATGGGCTCCTATAGCCCAGTTCGTGCTTGGTCCTTGTTCCATCCAATCGTTGAGCATTGCTTTAGCCTTTCTAACAGTTATTTCAATTTTATGATTCCGACTGCTCGCATACATTGAAGGCATCTTAAATGGTGCTGCCAGAGAATTCAATACCTTCAAGACATTCTTATATGTGACTTTTGTCTTAAAAAATGTGTCTGAATCCACAAAAGAAGGTGATCCAAAATCAGCAAATATTGATAATAATTCATGAGCTATTTCTCTACAGTGTGTAGTATTTAAGGGTCGTAGAAGAACATAGTTTGTATTTCTTTCTACATACAATAAAATAAATTTGAAATGGCCATCTGAAGGATCCATTGATAAAAGTGCCATTTCTCCTACACATTTGACCGACACATAGGTACTTATGTTATGTTTGCACGCTTTGCAAGACTGCCAGAATAAACGAATAAGGGACTCAAACATTCCACAATTACTGAAGTGTTCAACAATGTGAGCTTCACCTAAATCTGGTCTCTGCATATGGAATTCAAAAAGGATATTAAACAAATCGTCTAAGCAAAGTATTTGTTTTATCTGCACCACATTGTATGTTCCACCATAATATTTTAGATTCAATTGACACAGTATATCTTTCCCATTTTCATTAACAATTTTACATTTTTCTGTAAAATATTTCTTGTAAGGTTGTTGTTTCTGTTGTTTAATATTGCTTATCAGTTTATCAATATCTTCCTGTTTTTTTAAAACCTTGTTTTGTAATTTCTTGTCCAGGAGAACATAATCCACTTCTTGAATGAAAGAAGCTTTACTATCCGCATAGAATACTGAATGCTCAGTTTGCATGGATTTAAAAAAACTCTCAGAAGCCATTATAACTGATAATTAAACTTATTTCATTCCAATGACTTTTAACGTAATTAAATCATTGTTGCATTCAGTGTCCTTTCACGTGTTTCGAAGTTTTACAGGTTTTATCAATTAAAACCTGTAAATGATTCATATGAAATTCATTATTGTAACTCCAACCAAAACATACCTATTCATTATTAGATTTTAACGTCTATATAATTTCACTGAAATTAATATAGATTAGGACGCCACAACTCTTATCAGCCATTTCAAATTCAAAATTTCAAATAAATAAAAAATAATGTTGTTGTTGCCGATTGCTCTATTAAAGTCAATGTCACTGTCAAATCAATCCAAGTGTCAAATTGAATAATCATCATCGCAGTTCACAGATTATTGTTATCACTATAAACCACAGACTACGTAGAGTTTTTTTTTTTTTTTAATTAAAGGACTTTGTCGCACAGCGACCACATCGTCCCGTATAGGACACAACTTAATTATTATACTTAACTTAAGGCGAGTTCCGCTATTTTATACAGATATAAGGCTGCTTTACACATGGGCCGGGACAACGTACTATTGACAAAACCAATGTCTAGGCACCTATTACTATTAGTTGAGATTCTCAATGATTCGTTGCGGACACACTCCATCAAGATGTGTTGCACATCTTCAATTACTCCACAATTTCGTAGAGTTAAATTCCTGAAAAAAGATTAAATTCACAGAGTATTTCAGCATTTTATACTTGTTATTTATATGTCTGTGATTTTATATCACATTTCATATTATTAAAAGTATTAAAACCTACACTATGACCAGCACTCATATTATCTATGACTCATAGTCTGTGATTAATTTATAACCTATTGGCATTGGTTGGTTAATTTTTATTTTGATTAATCAAAGACTACATTGGTAATAATTGGTATTATTGGTAATAAATGGTAATAAATATTGTATTTGTACATATAAAAATAATTTCAATCTTGTTTTCTTGTAAGGAAATATTACTCATATCCGTATTATTCTTAGTATTACCTAAAATAAAATATCAATATGCCTGGACCCGACTTACTATCCAGTCAAGGGCTTCGTCTAGACGGGCGTAGACCAAATGAACTTCGTCGAATAAGATGTAAACTTGGAGTATTTAAGCAACCAGACGGCAGTGCATACTTAGAACAAGGAAATACAAAGGTTTTAGCCGCTGTGTATGGACCTCATCAGGTAAACAAAACATAACCTATAAGATAGGTAATAAGTTTTATATGCTTCATTTTTGTAAATACCTATCCAGGAACAGTGCCTATTATATTTTATGCCATTTATATTTTGCCACTATTTGTTTTGTGTTGTGACTACTATTCTAAATATAAATTAAATTTTTATTAATTTATAAGTTTCATAAATCCTTTTGCTCTTGAATGTCTTGATATAAAATTTACAAACTATATATCTTGTCTTCTAACCTATTGTCAATAATTTAAGACTAAATATTTATTTACAGGCATCTAAGTCTAAAAGTTCAACCGAAGGTGTGGTTGTCAACTGCCAATACAGTATGGCTACATTTTCCACAGGTTTGTCTTTGAAAGTAAAAATAAAAAAAATAGATATTTTTTATAGGTATTTAAAATTCAAAGCCCCACAGTGGTCAAGACTACCAAAGAGATTGTTGCTAGTCCTAGAAAGAAACTTATATAAGTTACTACAATTTCAGCAATGAATAGCCATATTATACCATCAAAATCTCAGCATTTTGTGAATTTAGCGACCAGCGATAAAAAGTAGACTTTATTCACCTAAGATCAATAGGTGAATTAAGTGCACTTTTTGTGACCCAGGTGAATTACCTTAGGTACTTTAAGCCTACTTCCCCAAACTTTATTACTTTTTCTTTACAGTATAACTTGTAATGAAAAGTATTAAAATTATTTAATTATCTTATTATCTAATTATTATTTTTGTGCTTTATTAAGGTGAAAGAAAAAATAGGCCTAGAGGTGATCGGAAGTCTGAAGAGATGTCATTGCATCTACGACAAGCTCTGACTGCTGCTATCAAGACAGAATTGTACCCCCGATCACAAATAGACATCTATGTCGAAGTTTTACAGGTACATACTATTTCTTTAAATAAATATGTTGCTTAGATATTAAATGATAATGACTATGCGTTGAATATATTCAAGAGGATATTTTTTAAATACATCAACTCTGAATTCCTGAAAATTGATGTGTGGAATACTTCTATGAAGAACTCAATATTAGGTTACCTAAGTTCTCTATTGTTTTAGGTAATTATCCATTTATTGAAGATTAGGTCTACAAGAGGGATAATGCCCTAAATTATATACACCTTTCTGAATAACCTTGATATTTTTAAATTTTATACATGTATTTAATAAAATAAACATTTTTTTCTAACTTACGTCTGCGGCATACCATAGACCCATAAAAAAGCATATAGACATAGCAGTTCTATAGGATTGCGACTAATAAAGTGACGATCAACAATCTGTCACATCTTCGCTTTAAACTACTACTACCAAGCGGCGGGCTTCATTATGTTCGAGCGGCTTCTTATATACGTTCGTCACTTTTCGTCTGGATGGCTGTCTATTCTTTTTAATGGATCTGTGCTTTATTCATAAATTTAATTATGGCTCTGTAATTTGTAGGTAGACGGCGGTGCATACTGCGCATGTGTGAATGCAGCAACTCTAGCATTAATAGATGCAGGAGTACCGTTGCGGGCGTACGCTTGTGCCTGTACAGCTAGTATGGCGTGGCAGGGAGGAGTGCCGGAGCCTTTGGTAGATGTTGGACATGTTGAGGAAGCTGCAGGAGGAGTTGTGCTTACTGTTGCTACGTTGCCTAGTACAGGTTGGTTTTATTTTCAATAACTAATTACAGTAGTATACCTCCTTTTTTTTTCGTCGTGATTAAAAAGGTAAACAATCTTAGTGTCTTTTTATTGTAATTATCGATTTAAAAATAAGACAGACACAAATTAAAAACAAATTAAAGGATGAACAATAATTTAATGTTAAAATTAATTTCTGACATACTTCCAAAAATTTTTTTTAATTAATGAAATGAATAAAAGTAGTGCCAAGATTGTTTACCTTTTAAATCACGACGAAAAAGCGAGGTATAGTAGTAATTACGGTCACTCCGATGTATTGCAAACTAGCAATTCACAAAATTTAAATTAGTATAATAATCAACAGCATCGCAACCCATAACTGTCCCACTGCTGGGCTTAGGTCTCCTCTCACAATGTGAAGGGTAGTATAATAGTATTCTTCAGTTATTGGAATATTAAAATTGTCATTCCTAATCTAACATTGATTGGAATAGTGTAGGTTAGAAATAAGATTTAATTGTAATTTGTTATATTGATTAAAATATTATGTAATTTAAAGTCGGGCTTTTCATGGAGTCTTTGAGTGCAGTAAACGTAATTAACTTAACATTTATTTAGGGGTTGGAAGCAAATATATACGGTAAATGCCGTATGGCCTACTAGTATGGGACCCATGGTTAACCTTTTCACCGCGAGACGAAAT
>LGAG01001489.1:439252-479864 GCA_001278395.1 Lerema accius
ATGACGTAGTCTGCACGTTTGCTCTACTATACCTGCTCTACTATACCAGGGTCACTGACCTTCTAGCTGGCGGTCCCGCCAGGCGTCCCGCAGCTGGTCGTAGAGCAGACCAGCGTCGGCCAGCAGCCGGCGTAGCTGCGTCAGCCGCGTGCGCTCCGGCCGCGACGAGCGCAGCAGCGGCGCGAACACCGGCCGGAATGTGTTCTGTCTGTAACACACATCATCATTGTTGTAACCCATAACTGTCCCACTGCTGGGCTCGGGTCTCCTCGCACAGTGTGGTACAGGCCATAGTACACCATAGTCCAAGTGCGGATTGACTGACTTTGACAACTTTATGGAAAATTATCAAGTGCGCCAGGTTTCCTCACAATGTTTTCCTTCACTATAGTAATAGGTAATTAGATCTGATATGCACATAAAAATTTAAATTAGAGGTGCGTGCCGCGTTCTAAACTATGGAGTCAAAATTCCACTTCCTTCTCCTCCAAAACACCTTTACGAAACGGGAGTAGATTAAAAAAAAAACACGTGCATAAGTGTATCATACATACCTACATGAATAAATGATTTTGAATAAAAAAAAAAATTTAGACATCTGTAAAACAGAATTCGAGTACTAGTCTACTTTTAAGAGGCTAATTCAGTGGACACTGGGTAAGGGACCTACCTCTCAAGGATGGTTTTCAACCCGGCGAGTACTTCAAGCTCAGTACGCACTGGTCGGGCCCAGCGTCGAGCTGTCTCCACCATATCGGCGCCTTCGCCCCCCGCACCTACCTCCTGTTGCTCACCTAACACACAGACATACATTTGGTCAGTTGACTGTTATACACATTGAAGGTTTAGTAGGAAAAGTACATGTTTAAATGGTAGTTTCTAGAAACTTAGACAAACACCTGTTGATACTAAACGTGTTGCATGAACCAGTTGTGGCTGAGTATGTTTAAACACTCTAATTGATATAAATTTTGAGCGTCATGTTTCTAAAGCAAGTTTGATTATCAAGCTTAAACTTATATTTTTAATAACTACTTTTATTTAATTTTCATAATTTGTGGTATACACAATCTATAAACGGCCTTGACATGAAAATGAACAGGGAACCCTCAATAAGGGGGTCCCGTCGACACCGAATGTCCATGGTACCCCCAAAACTTGAGACACTCACCCTGCGCCAAATGTTCAACGATCCTATACGCAGCCGTCGCGCGGTCTAGCGCGCTGTCTACAGCTAGAGAGTCGGCGTCTAGCAACACTCTAGCGAGCACTCGGAGCGACACCGACTTGACTGTCGCACGACACTTATCCGCGGCCAGCGCGTAGCTATCCGCGAACCCCGCTACGATGGAGGTGAACCGGTCGAGAAGCTTGTATCTTAAAAAAAAAATACTTTATTACTTTTTCATAACATTTACACGCTAACACACTTATACTCTGCAGTGGGATTCTCCGTGTCACAGGTGGCATGGACAATACAAATAACACATCACTAACACCCATGACCCGAGTACAATCATTTATCTGTCACATAAATATCAGCCCCGGCCGGAAATCGAACCTGGGACCCCTGGCTTTGCAGGCAGGGTCTCTACCAACTAGGCTACGGGGTTGTCACTATAACAATATAGTTAATTTAATTAACTACCTGGTAAGAGCCTCCAACAGCATAGTTGGGCTATGACGTCGTGGCTCATGGTAGATAAGGATGACACTACCATCTCCCTTCTCTTTCTCCAGCCAGTCCAGGAAGTCTGTCAGAGCTGATATCTCAGACTTTGTTTTCAATATCTGAAACATTTTAACAACCATGTTATTGTGACTGACTTAAAAAAGTATAATAGAAAATTATGTAAATCTTTGTGTAGATTTTGAAGTGTGGATAATGTGATTGACATTGCGAAATTGACATTGGCTATATTTTTTTCATTATACCTCCCAATTTCAATCTATCAGATTAAGTTTTTCTATTAAAGATTAGTAGTTGTAAAAGCCATCCTTAATGTAGTTCAATTGAGGTGGAGAAATTTTATGTTAACTGAATCAATACAATAATTTAGGTAGCAATACACACAAAAGTGTATTTACATTTAACAATATTTGGCGTACTGTTTCACTTAAGAAATGTGATTACAATTCAAGCCTTTTCATGTCTTCACAACTTCCTTTAATTTTTTTTATATTTTGAGATAGCAAACAAGCCGACAGTGCCACCAACCCCTGTCGTCTATGGACATTGTAACAAACATGGAGTAGGAATAAGGGACTGTTCATTTGTTAATAGGCCCTGTTAGTAATAGATGTTAGAGAGAATATTAGTTGTTGACATTTGTATTTTATCTATACTAATATATACAGCTGAAGAGTTTGCATGTTTGAACGCGCTAATCCCAGGAACTACTGGACAGATTTGAAAAATTCTTTCAGTGTAAGATAGTCTATTCATCGAGGAAACTTATAGGCTATATAACATCTTGCTATGATGAATAGGAGAGGAGCAGCAAAATAAAATATTCCAAAAACGGGAAAATTACGTGGGCAGAGCCGCCGGCGACTTCTATAATATTATGTTAAGTCTCACCTTATGAGTAATAGTATCCTTCAACATACGATAGCGACCGACAGTGACTACCCGCACATTGTGTCGTCGCCGCGCGCCGGGACGCAAATCACCATGCGGCATTATGTATTGAGAATATGTCTGCTTTGGCGTATATGCTGCTATCTGGCATATCTACAACGAAAAAAAAAATTATGCAATTCATATGTAGTGAAACTTTGGAAAATGCACAAAGATGATTGATTATTTGTTATATGATTACAGTTTATTTAATTTGTATATACAATGTAAACCTTTAAATATGCATGCATTAAAAAACTTGTGTTTTCAATCCCTTAATTTTGTCCCAGAGATCACAACGAAAATGATCAATGTATTTTTTTATCTATTTTTCTTATAGTAATGTTTTTTTAATGAATTTATAATAGTTTCATTGATCATTGTGTTCCACATATAGCATTTTCTTTTGCAATACATTTAATATCATATTGATAACACATTGACATCTTATGCTTGATGTTGTTTCAATATCTAAGTTTAAATTTTATATATTAACATAGAAAAGCTTACAAATTGTTGTTTTATTAATTAGTAACACATAAGGACATTAACTAGGCTATTTAAGATAACAATTATGTATTGTACTTATTTATTATCAATAACAATTAACTATTCACTATCTTCAAGTGAATTAGTTCATTGATAAGTTGTATAAATTGGAAAATTCTACACTTTAGTATTAATAATAATGTATGTTATGTATACCACAAGTTTAATATTATAACGCTTTTAACCAAAAATTTGGAAAACAAGTATATTTAATTGGTTACAATAATACATAAAAATAATTGAGGAAAAATGTAATGGATTGATGGTTTAAAAAATTCTAAAAAATTAAAAAAGGAAATAAATTGACGATGTTTGTTGCAGTTGATGAATTATTTAGCTAAATATCATATTACTAGCTATAGCAAAAGATAATTAAATTATTTCAAAGCCTAAAAAAAATTACTTCAATATTCAGATTTATTTTGAGTAGGCCTCCTAAGTAAATACAGCTTTTTAATATAAGAAAGCCTATCATTTAGTTTCCAAAATCAAAAATCATTTATTCATGTAGGTATCAATGATATATATGCACATAATTTTTTTGAATCTACCCCCCTTTAAAGGTGCTTTAATATGGAGGAGAAGGGGAAATAAACTCCTCCGCACATCTTTAAAAAAAAATAACAGTACATCATTTTTATTACATATTGTATAACCTTAGTGGAATCGGTTGCAGAGCTGTTCATTTCCATGGGTCTTTGACCGACTGTATATTTGATATACTGACCCTATATTTGAAGATTAATAATACCAACCTCATCAATAAGCCTTCTTCCAGTAGTGTCCATGTCCCAGCCCACGAGGGCATACTTGCCGGGCGGCAGACCAGCCGGTTTCTCCGCCAGAGCCGGAATCACCTCCGCAGGTGTCTCCATCTCTCCACCATTCACCTTTGCTTCCGACACCATTGCCATTAACCCAACTTATTGCTTCACAACTGGTGGGAAAATAATACAGATTAAAAAAATACATGTGAAATAATAAAAATTACATTGTAAGACAATCCACTCTGAAAAAAGTTTATCAGGAATAGATAATTTTTTTTTTAATCATCCTCCATTTTAAATTAATGGAATGCTTGCAATGATTGAGTTTACAATTTTTTTTTTAATAAATAAACTAAAACTGAAAAGTGGTAAAGAAAAGTAATATATTTAGGCAGAAAGTAAATAACAAATGACCACAAAATACCACCTGGCTATTTTTTTTGTATAAATGTGGGTACCTACGAAACATTTATTTATGCTGAAATAAAAAAGGTAATATACATATTTAATACTTAAATTATTGATTTTATTTAAATGGTTTGCTTTGTTTTCGTGTATGTTGTTTTTTTTCGTTGCTTGTCATTTATTCAAAATAAAAAACATTTTTGGATCACGGAAAAGCGCATTTTTAAAAATCCGTATTTTATTCCATTTCCAATAAACAAACCTATTTTGTGGTTATATGATTCATCTCCCTGGTTACGGCGATATTTTAAAGAACTTTATTGCACAAACCAACAAAGATAACAATAGATTTATTTCACTTTACTTAGCAATTGAAATATAACGTCAAACATTACAAAATACAACAAATTAAACAGTATAAAATGAAAAAAATACACTTGAAACAAATCGATCATGTGAGCCAGAAATTCCAGACAGTACTTAGAGCCGTGATTGAATATAAAATTCATTTTAACAAACATAATAAAAATATGCTAACCTGACTATAAACGGTAAAATAGGGATAGTAATTATGGAAAAAAGCAAGGAAAAACTAAAAAGTAGGACACGTGGCGCTCTTTCGTACAGACATTTTGCCCCACCCTACTTAGTCAAAATAAACGAATAAATAACTTACAATGTAACTCTGATGCTTCCTTACTAGGATTGTTGTTTATCGTTTTATAATACGAAACACTGAAACCTTAAAATGACTAATAAATATAATTATTTTGTAAAATATCACAAATTCTTAGCACGTGTGCGGCAATCGGCAAAACGCAATAGGGATTTCAATTTTCATTGCATATGATTCAATCGATTGAATTGTCGAAGACAATGAAGAATCGAGCAACTGTTGCTTGTTCGAATCGAATCGAATTTAAAGTAAATAAGTATTTGATTTTACATAAATAAACACGTGAAAACTAAAACAAAAATAATATATTTTTAGTTACTTTTACGATATTTAAGTGATGACAACCATGTTATTTAACTAGTTTAAAAATTTTACTTACTGTTTATACAAAATGGGTTTTATTTTAATCCATAGTTATTTTGAAGGATTTTTATTCATAGAAATTAGTATTTTATTTTTAACGAAGTATTTGAAAATCAGAAAATGGCATCCAACTAATTCAAAGTAAAAAGTTCTTAATTCAAACGTGGAAATTTTGATAGATAAATTATAAATATTTGACAGCAACAGGAGCCTGCATTAATAAATATTAATAATTTTAATATTTAAAGATTACTTATGATAAATATAAATCATGGAACTATCTGCGATACGATTATTTTTCTCAATATTCGAGCCCTATCCGATCATTTTGTTATGTACAGGTTACTATTTTTAATAGTTATTATGAAGCTTTTTAACTTTTTATACATTCTATAAGTTCCCAAATAATTTCAAACCCAACATTCCTAACTCAACGAATAAATATTATATTTTTATAGGTCAAAAAATGAAAATCGTCTCGATTTGACTATTATAATTTATATTTGATTATTTAACCTGTCGATTATTATGTTATTGTCTGTGACTATATGACATTGACACTGACAATATTGACATTACTGTTATTCGTTTATTTGTTGGCTGTCACTGTAACAATGTTGTCAAATAAAAGAAAATTGCCAGTTGTCATGTTTTTCAAGGAAAGTTTCATATGGAATTATCGAGTTTTCCCATTTCTTCTCATTTCCCTTGAATCTCTTAAAACATAAAGTTATGCGCTAGTAAGAGCAACAGACTAACATAAATGCTTACCGAGAAGATTACTTACTGTTCGTAAAAATGGCAGAAAATGTAGCACTCTATCAAAACCAGATAGCATTAGCTAGGACGGAAATAAAGAATTTAAGGTTTAAAAATCCCCTACATTTTTTATAGAAACTATGAATGAACATACTTATCAAAAGTTATGGATTAATTCTTTGCCATAAAATTCGTTTCAGGCAAAAGCTTTCAGCATTAAAACATGAGCATAGAAAGGAAATCAAATACATAAAGGACATTTTGGAAAGACTTAAATGTAATAATTGTGCGTCAGAAGGTGCGTTTGTTAATTTTTCACGTTTTTTTAATGCATGACGAAGTTAGATATTTTCCACACAACATTACCACATAAAAAAAAACTATTAAAAGGTCTATGAAGTCAATGACCCCAAAATTTACAATATACATTTCAGTCTAACTAGTCATTATAATTTTTCCAGTAAACTATAATTATAGCAGGGATAGGGGCAAGTCTTCAAAATTATTTAAAAATAAAAAAGAAATTGCTCTGATTTTAGCTACAGTAATAACCAATGAAAACCACAATGACACCTCACCCACTTCTGATGCTGATAGTTTAATCTTTCGGCCTATTGGATACATCCGCACTATGTTTGAGAGAAAGCGGGCAGTTCCTCGTCAGCCGACCCTACTAAAGAGCTCTGGGACTGTTGTCATTGACCCTAATGTCTTCAGTAATCCAGCGCATGCTCTTGATGGCCTTGAAGAGTTCTCACACATGTGGTATGTATACATATTTATATAATGTGGTACCTTATTACCTGACTATGAAAAGCATAAGGTTTGTCAAGCATTCCTTGGTATGTTTCTCAGTTTCTTTGATAATTTCTAAGTCCCTATTGCTGAAATTGCTTGAAGGATGTCAACATGTGCGGTGTCAAAATTTGTTCCAATGTAGAAGTGATATTGGCAATATATTTTTTACTAGGCTCCGCCCACGTAATTTTCCCGTTTCTGGAATATTTTTTTTGCTGCTCCTCTCCTATTCATCATAGCGTGATGTTATATAGCCTATAGATTTCCTCGATAAATGGAATATCTTACACTAAAACAATTTTTCAAATCGGTGTAGTAGTTCCTGAGATTAGTGCGTTCAAACAAACCAACAAACAAACTCTTCAGCTTTATATATTAGTTTAGATTGTACTCTTCAAGTTTTTGTAGTTGGGTTTTTTGTTTTTATATTAATGACTACTTGTTATGATTATGTTTTATTGAGAATCATGAATAAACAACGATTCAATACCCATACCTGTTATTAAAATTTAAATTATGTCCATCAGCAATCATTATGTCAATTATGATAATTTTAAATTACAAAGTTATATGCATCCTGGACATTATTATTTATAAATTAATGAATGTTGAATGCATCAATAAATTGTATGCGTACTTGGATTTATACAGTATGCAAAATGAATTATTGTTAAATTAATAATAAGCCGTCAGAATTATAATATTTTATTATTTTCCTATAGATTTTTTAATGTATAATCTAATATAAAATACGTGAATTTAAAAAAACTATTAAATGCAATTTATCCATCTGAAAAAATTTACTGGTCACCAAATAATTATTCAAATATTGAAGTTAAAAAACCTAAGTTATTCAAAATAGATATAAAAACAAATTACAACCCCATAGGGGCTTATTTTATAAATAGATATTGTTTCAAATTCAAATAATTTCCATCCCAACATATTTTTTATAACATACATACAACTATAAATCCTTTCATAATAAACAGTCCTTAATGTTCCCCCTTGTGTTACACTGGCAGGTTGTTATATTACTTCCACAAGACTGATGGTTCAAAGACGCCTGCGAAAGTGACTCCGCCGCGACTGGGGGAGAGACGCGGAGTCTTCTCTACCAGAAGTCCCCACCGACCATGTCCTATTGGCATGTCTCTCGTTAAAATACAGAGTGTTGAGGGTATGTCTGAGTAATTAAATATGTTTTAATATTTCTTTTATCTCCTTGAGTCAGGATGGTAATATTGTATGAGTGTATATGTCAATTCCTTTAGCGTGTTCTACAAACAAATTTTAACTTAAGAAGTGTAATTGGATTTGTGTTCGGTTGCATTCACATCAGACAAGCATTCGCCAGTTTTATCGAGTAAACAAACAAACATTGTTTCATATTTCTGTCTCCATTCACAGAGATACATTAAAAAGTGTAAGAGATCAAGAAATAATGCTCTTATTCTAGCTCTAGCTCTTTGTTTGGTGTAGATCCACCCTTATAGAAATGGGACAACGGCCACATATTTTTTTAGTAAAATTTTTTGGTTTCTGAAATACTGATTACTAATAGATGTTTTATAATTTATTCCAGGTAATAAAATACACTTCCTTGGAATTGATATGGTGGATGGAACTCCGTTACTCGATATAAAGCCCTACATTCCACAGTATGACTATCCAGCGTTGTTTGAACATTCAATGCTGTCTCAAATAAGACCCCCCACTGAAGGAATTAGTGATATACTCGAACCAATTAATAATTTACAGCTTGATGAAGAGGATTATGGGACTGGAAGGTTTGTTTTCATTACAATATTGCCTTTTTTATATAATGTCTGTTTTCATACTTGACAATTTGGTGGATTAAGACACTTATTCGCTGAAAAGTCCATTACATTCAGAATTTTTAAGATAGATGAATAAACATGACAAATTTAGGCCACAAAAATTTTCTTGATTTTCCTGTGTAATAATTCTGTAGTACCTTTAATAAAAATAATTCATCTTATGGTACTGATGTTACATCAATTATGAATTTCATGGTTAAATATCATCTTAGCAAACTGTTTTTAAAGTAGGGTCATGGTTTAAAATTACAATTGATACACTCTATTACAATGGACTGGTTATTATTGAGATTTAAAATACAGTCAGTGGAAATTTTACAATAATAATTCTATTATTAGTACTTAAAGGTGAATCAAAAAGTTCTTTATACGTCACCTATTTAGTCACGAGCAGGAAAAATAGTTTACAATCTATTTTAAAATATTAATTACACAACTGTGACATATTTGCAATATAAAATTATTATTATTTTCTGTGGTTAAGATAACAGGACAAAGACTCATTCCAGGTATATTTCATAAATGATTTTTGCATGAGGGGAAAGACATTATTTTGTAATAAGGAAAATTTATTGCATTGATTTAGCGTTAATATAATGCTCTCAATTTAATAATCACAAATCAAATGTTGTTAAAATGTTATCAATTTTTATAAGAATTACAAAACTTATTCTAAACTTATTGGGAAACTTAATATTAATAATCTTTTCAGTGTTAGTCCACGTTTGAACCAAATCTCAGTGTCATGTTCAGTGACACAGTCGCTGTATGATGAGGGGATTCTTTCTCCTGATAATCAAGATACATTAAGCAATCTTCTGCCAACTTCTTCCCAATCTTCAGAATCTCCCTCAAGTGTAGATTTAGTAGATGGTACTCAACCTTCGCCTACGATAAGACAAACTGAAAGGGGAGCTCCCGATGGGCAAGAAAGATTTACACCACCTCAATCGAATTTAATGAATGCTAATTACGACGGGATTAGAGTAGCATCATGGATCACCAATCCCCCATCTCAAAGATATGAAGTCATTTTCAATGATGATGCCTTTGCAAGATTGCATGATTTGATTGGAGACAGAGCTGAATCCTTTAAAAATAATATTGAATGTTTGCTGTCAGAAGATCCAAGGTCTCTTTACGTAAGGACCAGATATCCAGATCATGAGTATAGCTGTGTACTCGAAGATTTATCCATCAGTTGCATGTTTGATACCGCCGCAGGTGTGTGTACGATCGTAGCGGTGAGAAGTGCTGAGGAGTTACAGGAAAACTAAACTTCAAACAGTATGTTTTTACTACCTAAGTTATTTATGTTCGCTTGTTAGATTAAAATTTGACCGCATAACGTGTTTAATTTCTATGAATAATCCTGAATTCAATTTTTAATCGCAGGTCCTGAAAAACAAAAAACTGTCGCCGGAACCGTAGCCACCTACGCTGTCCAAGAGCTTTAGTTTGAAATACCTAATCTGTTTTTTACTTATGGGTATTGTTTTGACAGCATTGTTGATGTCGAATTCTATAGGTTCAGACCATTCGGTCCATTCGTCTCCATTGCCGGAATACATATATTGAACTGATATAAAAGTTCCATTTCCAGCATCTGATCGCGGTTTGTATTCAATCTTATCAATATCATATACATCACCTAAATCGAAAGACAATTCTATATCTTTATAATTCCTATCCCAACATGTGTGCCAAATTGAACAGCGATCGCCAATTACCAAGTTATTAATTTCTTGTCCTGGTTGGCATGGCACGTTACATGTGACACTAACACCTTTTACTACATATTTAAGTGGATTTTCAGCTGTAGTTTCTACTACACTATTACTCCATTCTGATAATCCATTGCTGTTCCTTGATCTTAATCTAAAATTGTATGTGGTCTCGGGTAGTAAATTATTAAATACGTAACATGGTCCCTGTATGTTACTGTAACAATAACCATCTTTCTCTATTTCGTAATAATCTACATTACGATCAGTCTCCCATTGTATTTCAATGCAATTTGATGTTGTTTTATTCTTGTTAACAATCAAATTTGGGGGTTCCAAATCTTCAATTAAATTGCTCTCGCCGCAAAATATATATTTATTATTCACGTAATTTTTAATAGTAATATTTATATTACTTGTAGTAACGTTTATTTTACCTATTTTAATTAATAAAAACATTTGCTGAATTTCGTCACTGTCCATTTCATTAAAATAGGGATTTATTATGAAATCAGTTTTATAATAGAATACATTGTCTTGAGCTGCAAAATCATCATCGGATTCGACCTTATTTAAAGCAACTGGTTCTTCGTTAATTGTCATTTCGATATTCTCAACATCAGTAGAGCTTATAATTTGTAATAAAGTAGACCTATCTGTTACCATGTCTCTATAAGTTCCAGTAGTTTGATTGATAATAATTGACAATTCGCCCAATTCATTGGACGTTGGACCAGTCATTGTTATATTTGTCAGAGCATAGTGATTTTCTAAGTAATCGGAACTAATACCATCATCTTCATAGACATCGAAGGTGGTTTTACCGTTAGGGTAGAGAGTAAAAATTCTGTTGTCTCTTTGTATTTCAGAGGGATTATTGTTGCTATTTGTCATGGGTATTATAGAGCCATCTTTAACAAACACTGGTATTTTCCAAAGAGGCACAGGAAAGTTATTTAAAACTCTTCCACCCTGATATTTGTCACCTGTGAAAAAGTCAATCCATACTTGGTTTTTGTCTGGCAGGTAAATTCCATCGCGTATGGAATCATCTTCGACATACTCATTAGTATACACTGGGGCTATTAAAAGATTAGGTCCCCACATGTATTGATATTGACATTCGGTAGTATAAGCGAATTCGCTGTCTGGGAATTCAAGAAACATTGCTCTCACCATCGGTAACCCTTGTCTCGATTGATAACCTAAAGTATAGTTATAAGGCATTAGCATCGATTTCAGTTTCAAATATGCTCTGTTTATAGATGTTGCTTCAGCTATAGCACCCCCACCTACGTCTGTTGCAAAACTGAATGGAGTTTTTGGTCTTTTGCCCCATCCATCCATATTTAACTGTAATGGAGTAAATGTCTTCCATTGATAATCTCGTATATTAACATTTGCGTCATCGCCTCCATAAATCCCATCCATGTCTGATCCAACAATTGGTTGACCAGACAACCCGGAGCCAATGTAAGAAGGAATGTGAAACCGGATATATTCCCACTCACCTCCAGTTTGGTCTCCACTCCAAATGCCAGCGTGTCTTTGTGTACCTGCCCAACCGTCAACCGTTATGATCATTGGTCGTGCTCCTGACGTAGCGTGTTCTCTAAATGTATTTGCAGCTCTTTCAACAGCATTCAATCCGAACGAGTAACCGCATCCAATCCATGCTACATCACATTTTAAGGCAACTACTTTAGCTGTGCCAACCTCTTTGCCTAAGTCTCGCTCTCCTTTCTTAGGATTATTGGGGTCAGCAGGATAAAGATTACTTTCAGTCCAAAGCCCTAGTTGCACTCCATTTTGTAATGAATATTCTGCGAATTCTTTCAGGTTCTCAATATCTCCATCTAAAGAATCAGTCTGGCCATAACCACATCCATATCCATCATTGGGTATGAACCATCCCAACGGCATGTCATACTTCTTGTATCTATCAATCATAGCGCGAGCCGAGAATTGATAATTATCAGAGTTTCCGTTTAAAGATTCTAAAATGCCCTTTTTATCGCCGATATCTTTAGGTTTATATGATTTGTAGTATAACCCATCTTCGAATAATATTGCTCCATTGACGTCAGAATCAACCTTTACCCAATAGTCACGATTAAAGGCATTTAAGTGTGCCTCGTAATAAGCGTATTCTGGCATAATACCGGGTTTTCCTGTTAATTCATAGTAATCATTCAAAATGTCACTCGGCTTTTGATTAATAAAAATAAATGCATCGAACTCGTTGCTGTCGTGAGAAGTAATGACTTGTTCTTTAGATTTAGATCCAAAATCATAAACGCCAGGCTGCCAGGTGTTTCTTAAAATACCATAGCCATATGAAGACCAGTAAAATGGGCAAGGGGACGAAACACCACCATCATCCCATTTATTAGTTACGACAATCTGAATAGTTTCTCCTTTGTGACTATACCTCCCATTTTGCATTCCACCTCCAAAGAAGTATTCGTCGTTTCTTTGAATTAGCGTTTGCGTCGATCTGTTATCCGAATACGACAATGAATTAGACTCTATTAATACATCTTTATTGTCTCTATTTTTAATCTTCATTGTACCTGTTATCTTATCGAACAGTATTTGAATATCTTTCGTATGTATTTCATAATGTGTTTCATTGTTATTAATTATAGTTTGCTCGAACGCTTCGTATCCATAATCGGCTGTTTGCTTAGCAGTAATTGTTGCAGTATCTTCAGGATTATCCGGTGTAGGATGTTCTAAGAAATTTCCAGTAGGCGACATATGAAATCTAATAACATGATCGTTTAAAATATGTAACTTGGCTTGTTCTCCCGTAGTATATTGAATGAGATAATGTTTTTCCGTCTTCTCAATGGATTCTATACCGCCTAAATGACGTCGACCCAGTGATTGCGTGTTTACCTCCATAGTTAATGAAGCTTTAATTTATGGGGTGGCTGTATGTGAACAGGAAAATCTGAAACAAAAACCGGATTGATTATATTAATGAGAAGGACCTTTTGAAATTTGTTAATGGGATATCCAATGGCGCGACTATATAATTACTTTGTAGTTATAGGAATAACTCTGCCTTATTTAATGATAGGCTGCTTTTGCTTTTTCTGGCTGCCTTTATAACTTAGTTACTAAGGATTCGAAGCTGTTAGTTACAGAAAATTTAATACACAATCAATAATAATATGTGTAATCATTAATCTTTACCGAAATATCTTCATAATATCATCTCTATCATAAGGTCAAAGAACTTGAATCATAAAGCAAAAATCACAATGATATTTTAGATTCACGATTCCAAATTCAAATTTTGACCTTTTTAATTTCTTTACTATGTAATGAAAACATAATTATCATTTGTCATGATATTACTATTTATTAAAAAAAGTTGTCGCGAAATTGGCGGGAACCTACATTTCCAGTTACTAAAATATAACATCTGTTCAAACTTGTTGCATCGCAAGAATTTATGAGTAACGTTCATTGATAAAATTAGCATCTTAATAGCTATGTTATTATACGGGATGGTACCTACTGATATCTCTCAGAACTCAGAACATGAAACTTAAGGAAGGAAAACAATGTTTTTGCCTTACAAGAATAAGGGTAGGTATCTATTCATTGTCACATCTTTATCTTCAAATTGTTTTGTTGTTGAGGAAAGTTTAAAAGTTTACTATACTTAAACGAGTTTTTTTTCAATATAAACAAGAATAGTAACACCACATTTAAATGCCTAATGATAAACAAACAGCAGTGATGATTACAATGTAAATGTTCTGTATTATTACATTAGTATAAATGTCAAAATCTAATGAATGGGAAGCATCTTTGTTCGCCGCACATGTTCAAAAAGTTAAGTGTAGGTATACTGGCAATTACCTAATTATTACATGCTTCGGTGAAAGAAAACATCGTGAAGAAATCTACCTAATCGTCTGTTATTAGTTTCCTGAAGGTGTGTGAAATTTGTCAATCCGACAAAAACAACCCAGAAAATTTCCATGATATAACCAGGAACTGGTAGCCCTAACCTTTATACAGAAGTTTTGTAATACCTATTTAGATTTTTTCCTAATTTTATGATACACGATTCCATAAAACAGGTTCTGTGATTGTTTAGAAACATAATTATGGTCTTCGTTACGTCTAGGACTCCAACAAATCTACAAACCTGTTTTAAGCCACAGAAATTCCGAAATTGAAATAATAAGGATGCAAAATCTTTAGTCTTTCAATAATGACTATCGATAAACAACATGGTACAATTCATAGAAAATTATTCAAAGAAATATGGGAAAATAAATACGGCATTTACATGTATTTTTTGTCATGGTAACCAATTCTTAGTTGCCTGATGCAGTCATTAAATATCTTTTGGACACAAAAACGCAGAAAATATTACTGTACCGACGAAAGATTCCTTGGTTGACAGCGATTTTTCGGGCCTTGCTCTGTGGGCACCAATCAAAGGTAAGTTAATTCGATAAAGGTAGTTTTTGACTGTAAATAAACTTTCGAATTAAATCATCTGTTATCTATTATCTTGTGTTCCGTTCAACATTTAGTAGGTACACTACATTTTTTCCGATTACCTACAACTATTTTGTTAATTTTCGTGAAAGGAAATTGGTGTACGAAAATTGAGCTTTCTTGAAACCCTACCTACTTGGGGGTCGGTGGGGTGTTGAGTCTTTTAGGGGTTGAATGAGTTATGTGCCTACAACACGCAAGTAGGTATTCTTTCTATACAAACATAGGCTTTTATAAATAAGACAAAAATGGGTATTTTCCGCTTAGATGTATGATACCTGTCTATCTATCTGTTGTCATGTCTCTGGTAATAAGGTAGGTACCTAAATATTTTTGTATTAACTTTTGACGAGATCGGTTAGTTATCGATAAAGAATGTTTTAGGTATACAAATAGAATAATAAAGCACATTCAATATTTATTTTAGCAAGTTGGAAATAAAAAGACGTATGTTATGACAACGGAGATAATATTTTTATCGCTCACGCTCAGTATAAACGAGATGCATTGAATTTTTTTTTTACCGCAAAAACTAGGAAATAGTTTAATATAAAAATAAAAACCTGATTGATCTTCATAATTAAAAAATAAATGTAGCCCAATGTCACTCTGCGATTTTTCCTTTGCCGAAGTTGATAATAATTTTCGAGTTCTCATGTAAAAGTGACTTAACATCGAATAGGTGCGAACTGTACTCAATTTCAATTTTTTAAATCTTATACAAATATTAAGAAATGTTTATTAAACATATCACCTCTCAGATAGGTAGGTCTGGTATCACTGCGACAAAATAGTTTTTTGGTTGTAATCTAGTATTAACGGCCTTGGTTATCAATAAAAAAAACTTGAAATTTATTCACAAATTGCAACAAAAAGTTATTGATAATTTTTTAATTGAAGAAAAATTTGAGCTGTTATTTTTGGTTCTATGGTAACCATATCTGCATTAGATACAGGACTGACACCGAACAGTTATTTAAATTGCTTACCTTCAGTTATCAGTAGATATGAGTCTCTATTGCTTACCTTTAGATCAGTGGATATAGTTCTCACTTATAGGTGCTTCAAATATTGCGCTGCGAACGTTCCACGAAATATCAGTCGTACGAGAAACGGGGTATTTACAAAAATATACTAAACAAACGTCACAATACCTGCGCAGACGCAGATGGACTGAATGGTATGCAACGGAGGTACCGTATATATGTATATTTTATGTTTCGCTTGCTCACTTCATTACACACCGGTTTTGTAGACATGAAGATATGATGTATGGCTATCGTCTTGATCGATACGTCGTAATTGGTAATTAGCAATGCAACCCTTTGTTGAATAAGTCACTTCCTACCTACTTTATGTTTATCTTGCTTGGTAAACATTTGTTTAGCGGAAAGAGGTCGCTACACATTTGGTGACACAATTATAGGTAGGTACTAGTTAGTATTCTAAACAAACACCGACTTAAATACCAATGTCGTTGATAGTATACACTGTAGTACACAGAAATGAATCTAGGATTTTCCTAGGACGCTTTTTAAAAATCCCGCTTAGAGGCCTTCTAGCTCTACTAAGAAATATCTGGGGAAACCCGTACGAATAGCAACTCTATTAATATCTCTTGATTCGTTGATGTTGAGGGTCTAGTAGGTAGATATAGATCCCGAATAAACCCGGAGTTATCTTGAAGATGATTTCCTCTTAAGCTCGCGAAAAGAAAGAAATTCTGCTATGCATAAGAAGTGATTGTTTATGGGGCTAATATTAAAAACTAATTTAAATACATATAAGCGATATAATATGAATAAATAAATATATCATCCAAACTTTTTTTCTATTAAGTCGATTCATAATGTTTTGACCTAGCATTGGTGAATCACAGGTATTTTTTCTTCGATCACTGTATTTTCTACAACTTACTTTACCCATAATCAGTTTAAGAATTCTCTTTAAAGCAAGAATAACAGGGTAATAAGTTGTAAATTGTAATTATTCCAGGGAATCCAACGTACCTACCTAGAGTACAATTTCTATTTTGGTTAACATTTGTAATTTCAGTGAATGTGCGCTAAAGGTAAAAGCTTCCTGTTTTTGATTTTAATTACCGAGTAGTATGAAGCAAAACGTTAAGAAACAGCACTATTAAAATAAATTTTACAGAATTAACATTTATTTATTATTTACAAGCAACCTGTCCTCGTTTTTCTGCGGTAAACTTAATCATAAATAATAAATACATTATTGCTAATTTTATATTTCAGGTGTTACCTACCTCTCATTTTAAGGATTTTAGGTTTTTTGTAGTACTGTAATTACGGAAGCAGTTATCTATGAAATAAACAAAATTATCCTTCTTCGCGGAACCCTTAGAGTAATTTATATACTATTGTATATTATTACTCTATGGCGGAACCATTATTGACCTAGTACTGCTAATAAAGCTGTACCTTTACCTCTATTACTCTATGCCTCTTGTTTACCTACTCTGTGCTCAGATTACTAAACAGTCTGTGATTGTGATTTAACTTGAAAATCAAGTTGTCATTGTTCTCTTGTCATTGTGGAACTTGAAAGAAGATTTGCAAATTGTGATTACTCATCTAATTTTTAGTTTTAGTCTCAATATTTCTAAAAAACATTAGAGAAGTTTTCTAGAATTTTTAAATATAAAGGTATGTTTAGTTAATATACTTTGAACAATGCTCACGAATATTGAAACTTGTCTTCTAACCTTTTTACCGGCGATGCATTTCAGATGTTTCTTACCCGTTCTGAATATGATCGTGGCGTCAATACATTTAGCCCGGAGGGTCGTTTATTCCAAGTGGAGTACGCTATCGAAGCGATTAAGTTGGGTTCCACTGCTATTGGCATTTGCACGTCAGAAGGAGTAGTGTTAGCCGTAGAAAAGAGAATAACTTCGCCACTTATGGAGCCGACTACCATCGAAAAGATTGTGGAAGTAGACCGGCATATCGCTTGTGCTGTGTCAGGTCTGATGGCAGACTCCAGGTAAGCATAATGACGTCATTGCCTAATAGATAGGTCTCATAGGTATAGTTTCTTTTGGAGAAGTATACCCATCTACTTAAGGTGGGTATATTGTTCTGATTTACGTATGGGTGCATTGTAAAACAAAAATGTAAATATAAATAATATTCAAGAAGTCCAATTTTTGTAATAAAAAAAAAACAAAAATGCACACAAAGAACCAATACAGCCATGTATACAGCATTACTGACTTAATTACTGCTTATAAGTTTTTCACCATATAAGATTAAAGCTACCACTATCAACCCTTTAATTACCACATACATCAACAATGATTACTTTTCCATGCATAAATTCCTGAGGTAAGAGAAGGGCTAATTTTTTCTTTTTTTGTAGAACTTTAGTGGAGCGTGCTCGTGTAGAATGCCAGAATCACTGGTTTGTGTATAACGAGCAAATGAGTGTAGAGTCTTGTGCCCAAGCGGTCTCTAACTTGGCTATACAGTTTGGAGACAGTGACGATGACAGTGGTACGGCCATGTCACGGCCGTTTGGAGTGGCTGTAATGTTTGCAGGTAAATATAGTCATTTCTATGTTGTTAGAAATATAATGATTATGTTATAGCGTCATAGTCCTTGTTGCAAATAGCCATAGACAAACCTAAGATATAGGAGACATTGTTAGATGGCATCATCCTTGCTGCAAATAACCATAGATAAACCTTAAATATAGGAGACACTTAGTTAAGTCCTGTTAGTATTGGGTAGAATAAAAAAAATATTAGTATAGTTGTTAGTAAGAGGACTGTGGAAACTTAATTATTATCTCAATCCTTAATGTCCTGACACATCTTGCAAGGGATAGAGATAATCTACAACACTGGCTAAGTAACTGTACTATACCATGGTAGGCTTCATATACCATTTGTAAACTTTCAAGTAGAATTTACACATTTTCAATCCGCAATAGATACTCATATGTACTTTTAATTATGGGTCCTCTACTTCTAACTATACTATAATATTGCTTTACCTTTTGTTAACTTTCAAGTGTCTATGTTTTCTCACATTTATGTGTAGCAATAGTTAAGTAAGTACTATTATATATGGGTCCGTTACTGTTACAGGATATGATGAGAAAGGTCCTCAGCTGTACCATATGGATCCAAGTGGCACCTTTGTCCAGTATGATGCTAAAGCCATTGGATCCGGTAGTGAGGGTGCTCAGCAAAGTTTGAAGGTAATATATAGTTAATATTTTTAGACTTGTCTTATGAGTAAAAGAAAATTTATTTATGTTTAAATCAGTTTTTGAACTTTTTGTTAATTTTTTTCCGTATTTGACAAATTAACTGTTGAAATGAGTTGTGTGACAACTCAAAAAGTTAAAATTTTTAAGAAATGGTAGTCATATTTTTAGGTATTTGAATTTCATGTATTTTTTATTTTATTTATATGTTTATGTTATTAGGTAAAGCTTGCAAATAAATACAGTTAAGTGAAATTTTCGTGTAGCTTTGATTTCAACTAAATATTTTCTGAATTTTTAGAGTTGTCACACTGCTGTAATGTTGGATTTATAAGTACAATTTCGTGTCCAATTGTTTAAAATTATATAAAACAATTAGGCACAGAAAGTTACACAATAATTAAGCATAGACAAACATACGTACCAATCTTATGTATGTTTTAATGTATCTTTCAACCAACAGGAAGTGTACCACAAGTCAATGACCTTAAAAGAAGCTATCGTGTCAGCTCTGACCATCTTAAAGCAGGTGATGGAAGAGAAACTGTCAGAGAACAATGTTGAAGTGGTCACATTGACTCCTAAGACCAGAATCCATATGTATTCCCGTGAACAATTGGCCGAGGTTATCAAAGATGTTCCTTAATCATTCTATTAGTTTGTGTTGAGTAATTTGACTTTCCTCTACTGTGAATGTAAAGTTTTTTTGAGTAATAAATACAGTTATTGGTAATGTTCTTAAGAATTAAGCATTCAAAAGGAAAAAGTTTTAAAGTCCATTTAATTTCCATAATGGAGACAAATCTAATGGACATACAACATACGGTCGTAAAACTTTACCCTCCTATTGACGAAGTCGGGTAATAAATATGGAACTAAAATATACCTTGGTACACTTAGCAGGTTTCAAAATTTCAAGTCACTTAAAAATATGTAAACTAAAGTATAGTTATAGTAAAGGAAAGTCATTGAACTTATCAATTCTTCACTAATGTAAGAGTAATATTTGAAGTAAATTGTATTTTTGGTACTTATACATATAAATCATGGTTTTATTAATGCATTTACAGTTGTATTTTAGCTGTATCTTTATGTAGTTAGACCAACTTTATTGTATTTAAATACCACTTTGTATCATTAAATTTTTTACTTTCCTAATTGCAGTTGTCTTGTGTTATTTGTATTTATACAGTTTATTTGAAATATTACTTAAGGGTGCAGGAACATTATTATTATTAAGTATTCTCTCATAATAAAACTTTGATCTAATTGTATATTGTTTTATTCCATATTCATATCTATCATAATAAATTATAAACAGTATTTTGGGATAAGTATTTTGAATTAGAAATGTAGTACCATGTAAGTAGAAAAGTAGATGATATAGAAAAGATAACATAAAATGAACTAAATTAACGTCTGATCACTGCAATGGCTTGTGAAGTAAGGAGTTTTGGGTTCGATTCCCGACATTAGTGTCCAGATTACCTGTGACATGAGAAAACCTTGCGGGGATATAAGTACCAAGATATAAATTCTGTTAACAGGTTCAAATTGCAAATTGTAATTGCAAGCAAATTTCATAATGGCAAATTACTTTAGAAAATAGACCTCCCCCCCTCCTATGGCAAAGGGACATCTCCCACAAGGCGAGAGGCTCCCTGGAGAGCGGCCGAGCTCCGACTGGCTGAGTATCGGAACTCGTATATCAGTCGATGTAGAAAACTTCGATAGCGCGATTCAGGTTGTTACGTCACTGTACGACGTATACCTCGTTTTTTTCGTCGTGATTAAAAAAGTAAACAATCTTACAGTGTCTTTTTATTGTAATTATCGATTTGAAAATAAGAGAGACACGAATTTAAAAAAAGTTAAAGAATAAACAATAATTTTATGTTAAAATACATTTCTGTATACTTGTAAATATTTTTTTACATTAATGAAATAAATAAAAGTACTGCCAAGATTGTTTACTTTTTAAATCACGACGAAAAAAACGAGGTATATGTGCGTAGTGGCCACACTCCTACAAGTATTAACGTAATATTAGAACAGTAGTTGGTTTGAACAGGTAATCGCTACTATACCAGAACTGCAATGGAGTGAAACGAGTTCCAGGAATACTTTGCAAGAGTTCTCCAAACTACGGCTTGGGAGGCAAACTGTCTAATTAAAATATTCTACTACAATTTAACGTTAGTGTTATTGGCTAAGTTGTATGCGCGTTAATTATCGCGCTAAAGCTTAAATGTAGCCAACCGAGTCAAAAATCGACGCTAGATTTATTGCCTAACCTAATTCCGTTAGGCTTTATCAATGTTAAGACTAGGTTACATTATAGTGTCAATTTTAGCACGATAAATAACGCGTTAAGGCGTACATGTAGCCGTAATATTACAAGTGTACTACAATACGTAGTATTTTTATTTGTATTACAATACTATTAATACCCTTTGTTAAAACAACATTGGAGCTATGCATAACAGTTGTTTTTATTTTAATACTAGAGGGTTAAATAAATAAAGATGCTTTTAAGTAACTTTATGGTTTTATTTTAAATGTTTTTGTAAAACATAAAAAAAGTAAAAAAATTATAACCACTTCTTTGAGCTTAAAAACTAACAACTTATTACACAGAAATAATAATGAGAAATTTGTAAGTTATAGCAACCTTAAAACCTTTAAAAAAAATAAATGCATAATGTTAAAATCTTACTAAATCAGTCAATCTAAATATTATATAAATACAATAAAATGTTACTGGTATTAAAAAAACTTAACAAATTACTATTACTTAAATAACAAAAAAAAACAAATATTTTAAATTTATCATTAATTGGATATGTTTTACTACTACTGCTATGGTTAAGACATATTTTTATGGGTAACAATATCACTTATTTGAAATGCAATTACTTGGAACTACTCTAAATAGTTAGACAACATTTGGTGTCACATTCAGCTACAAATGTTCCCGAAGTTTCTTCTCGTAGACCACTTTCAACATTTTGCTGTTATCAGTGGACCCCCTGAAGGGAACATTTCTATTTTTGCGAATATCCTACAGCTAATAGTCACTGAGCTTCTTAAAACATTGATAGGTATAGTAGTAGTATATTAAAGTCAATTATTTCTTCGTGGACCCCCAATTACAAATCCCCCATTTTTCCGTCATCCCCAAAGTAACCTCCGTAAAATCCCCCGTGAAACCCTGGGGGGTCCAATTGGACCACTTCTGAAGTCAATGAGCTAGTCCATAACCTACTTTGATATTAAAAAACACCTTATAAATCCTGATGTACATCATCATCAGTAAGATTAATATATTTATCTATATAAGGTTTTAGATCAAACGGATCAACGTCAGGCCCAAATCTTTCAACTGGAAAACCGTTCCGATCAATGATAAATTTGGAGAAATTCCATTTTATCCAATCACCAAACGTTCCACTCTGTATTCTTTTTAAAAACTGCCATAATGGATGAGCATTTTCACCGTTCACTTCTATTTTGCTAAACACATCAAATTGAACGCCTCGAGATTTGGTGAAATGTGCTATTTCTTGTAAATTACCAGGCTCTTGGTAGCCAAATTGGTTGCAAGGGAACGCTAATATTCTCAAGCCTTTTCCTTCATATTCCTTATATAGCTCTGTTAATTGTTGATAATTTTTATCAGTAAGCCCACATTGAGATGCAACATTCACTATGAGTAGAACATATCCCTTGTATTTGTCAAGTTTAATATCATTCCCGTTGATGTCTGTGACTGTGAAGTCATATATTGTTTCTGGGTCATTGGAGGCTTTTGACGTTGTTACTTGTTGTTTCCTGTAGAATAAAAATATTATATATTTTTAAGTAAGTAAGGAAAACAAAATATCGTCTGGTATAGCATTTCGGCTATAGTAAAAAAAAAAATGTCACTCTCAGAATAGATACGAACCCAGTGACACCCCATACGTTGAAATCAGTTAAGACGTTTAGGCTGTAGCCCGCACCAAAGAAATGGACATACATACATAGTATACATACATACATACACTCGTAAAACATTACCTTTCTTCTAGCAGTCGAGTAAGTTATTCAAGCACAGATACTATAACAATTTGTAGTCTATATACTTCTTAAATAATACTTAAATGTTTGTATGGACATATACAAATATATACAAAAAAATATATGTACTTACTTCTTTATACTTTTAGTCTGAGCATGAAAATCAATGAAAGCCTCAACAGCTTCAAAGATATCATTAGCGAGCAAAGCGGGGTGTTCCATAGCTGCAAAGTTTCCTCCATCATCAACCACAGTTGTATGAAAATAGTTTTTATATTTCTTCCTCAACGCTACAGAAGGTGCAAATGTTAGGGAATGTTTGAATTTCATACCCCATGTAGGTACATCTGTTGCTACCCTGCAAATTAAATTTTTTATATTTTTGCGTAATTTTTTGATTTTTATTTATCAAAATTGCATGCGGATGGACGCTAATCTACCCTGTCCCAATAGCCTATCTATTTTTTGCTGTAGATAAGTTACAGAACAGTAGCCAAGGTAAATAGATAAATAAGATATTGAACGTTCGAAATCTACGCTTATAAACAAAACTTACAAGTCCATATTAAATTTGGTCCTATAATACTCCGCATGTATTCTCATAGACGTACTAATGCTATTAGTGGACCAGTACACCATCACATTATCTAGAAGTTGCGTCAATGAAAACTTGTTCCGAAGGTTGCCATCCTCTGCCTTTTGGTTCTCCGGATTAGTTAATATGGAGAACTTCTCCATGATGTAGGCTGCGAGGCCTGATGGAGAATCCGTTAGAGATATACCTGTAAGTGGAATGTTTCAAATTAAATTTATTTTACGAATATTTTTAAATTTTATTTTTATTTCGTTAAGTTATTTGATTCCTAAGACAAAATAAAGATTTCAATTTAAAAAAATTGTAATAGGAAAATTGAGCTCATAAACGTGTAATGTAAATAGTGGATCTTTATGAATAATACGACTCTTTTTTCATTTTTTATCTGTGAATTATTAATTAATTACACACGCCAACTTTAAAGTCTGTCACTTCAGTTATCAGTAAGTGGATTAATTTTTTTCGCTTAGTCAGTAATTTGGGGCCACTGTAAGGTCTGGGGCCCTGAGCAAGTGGCCTGTGTGGCCCTTGTGATCTATAGACTTACCTATAGTATCAGGTTTGGTGGCCTGAATATGTAGGTACCCAGTTTCATCAATCAATCTCAATAACATATTCTTCGGAGAATATGGCTGGTTTGGAAACTCAGATTTTGACACTAGTTTAGGGCACAGAATAGCTGGAAATCATATAAATAATGTAACAATCAACTAAACAAATTTTAATGTGGTTATACTGAAATTTGATACAACAAAATATTTTCTAAGTCAAAAAATCTAGGGCAGTCTTTCTCAAAGTAGGCATTAATTTAGGTATGTACTTAAAATACATAAGAATATATTTAGATGCAGTAGGTTTGTTTAAATTAAAGTTAAGGCGCTAGAAAATACTTAATTCCCAAACTGGCCGGTAAAAGCAAATAACTTTGAGAACCTCCGAGAACTTATTTGTAAAATAACTCTTAATTCTTTCCAAATATAAATAAAAATAATTACCAAAAACCGTATGAAAGATAGTCAATGGATGGTATATTTTAGGCGTGCTGGTGTGAAAACCAAAGACATTATTAGGCGATATAGTTGCTAAGGCACTGCCAACGGAATGCCCAATGTCCCCTCCATGAATGAAGTATCTCTTACGGCCAATACGGGCCATTAGATTGGATATTATGATGGCCATCTCTGTTGGGTCCATTCCGGGACGAGCTGGGGCCTAAAAATATTAGTTATTTATAGATTTTGACTACAAAAAATAAGTTCATAATATTAGAACCTAGAGACATTAGACCAGAATAAAATAATTAAATTTAAAATTGGACATTTAGTGGTTATTTTAAAAATATCAAACTTAAGTGATTAATAATAAAAATAATGAAGTTACTAACTTAGCCTATCTACATAGTTAATGTTATATTAGTTGTAAATTTTAATGGGAATTGTTCAAATTATTATAACTTTTAAGCTGTAAGATTATTATTATTATACCACCATTAGATAAAGAATGGAACAGACTCCTCATTTATTACTATGTATAACATCTCTTTCGAACACAAGTTGTGTTTTGTAATTTCATTCTTTTCTTCTTTCAACTAATGATGTAGCATGGAAGCTAGTAACATAGATCATTTTATAAAAGGTACCTGTGAAAATCCGAAGCCGGGCAGGCTCGGAGCAATAATTTCGAACACAAACTTATATTCGTCATTAGGAGTGATCAATCTTGGTATGAGCCCGTAGAACTCTCTTATGGAGCCCGGCCAACTATGTAATAGCAGCAATGTTACAACCTGAAAGAAAAAAAATTTCGAGGGTAGACAAATTATTTTTTGCAAAGGACACTTTTCCCAAAATGAACTAATATATCAGATACATCACACCCAGCAGTCAAATTATTTTGGATATAGTTTTTCCCTATTGCCGGATAAATGTGGTAATGCATACCCAGATTCATACTCCGCAGCGAAGCACTTCTACTGATCATGCTTTGGAACTTGTATTATATTAGATGATGTAAAAAAAATTCATAGCGTGATTCAGGTTGGCGTGACGTCACATACTCCCATCATACAATTGCCACAATATACATATATTTACATTAAAATCTACTAACTTTGGAATCAGGTGACACCGCAGGCTTAACATGCATGTAATGTATGTCCAATCCTTGTATATTTGTCACAAAGTGTTTGTATTTGTTAAAAAACTTCTCTCTTCCCTTAAAATCATATTCGTTTTTCCAATAACTCAACACTTTGGTAAGGTACAGAGAGTTGAAGCCATAACTAGATCCGGAATCTTCTAGGGGATTTTGGAATGGTCTCTGATGTAGAAGTCTCTCTCTCAAATCATTTATCATCTAAAAAAAGAGGTGATATGATATTCGTTTCGTATATAAGTTTTTAATTAAATTTTCAGTTATTTCACTTTAAAAAAATCATAATAATTCCTTTATTCTTTTTTAGTTTATTAAAAACAAATGTTGATATATCTTTAAAAGCTCAACCATGTTTGATACAGTTTTCTGTAAATTATTTGCTCTAAACACATTGTAACATAATTGCTAATGGAAGTAAAATGTATTATTTATTTTTATTTTATTACTGCATTAATTTGTACGTCAAAACAGCAAAAACTTGCTATATTTATTAATATATTACAACACCTACTTACCACATCAGAAAATTCAATCTTATAAGGTCTTATGGACATATCTTGTATAGGATTCATAGGGTATGCACCCCAATACTTATTCATATCCAGTCTAGGGAGTTGTTCGGACATAGTGCCATATTTTACACCATAATATACCGCAAGTACTGCCAGACTTGCAATTGTTATAGAGCTTAATGCTCTACACCACTGGAAAATAGAAATAAGACAACTAAATAAATAGGTATGTAATATTAAGGTTAGATTATATTTTTTCCTCACTGTGTCAGAAGGTCTTTTGTTTGTTTGTATGTGGGTCCATTTTTTGGCACGCTCTAGAGCTTAAATGGCTTGACACTTTGACATATTGAATGTAATTGGAATTATTTTGATTGTGAGGGTGACTTAAGCTATAATAATTTTTTGTTATTTTCAAGTCACGTTTTTTGTTTATCTTTTAATGATAACTTAGTTTATGAGTTTATTACAATGAGATTGTTGTTGTACATGCCTAAATGTTTATGTACATTGCACAATATAGACTTTATGTAGCAACTGTTTAAATATGAATTAGGCAGTATTGTAACTATAATGAAAGCTATTGTTAACAAAAGTTGGATATATTCTTACCTACCTTTATGTCAATACAAACTTTACACAACCTTATTCTTCACAATTTCATACGTAAATATCATTCACATATTTTCTGCTTTGCTGGGATTCGAACCCAGGACGCCTAGAACTGATATGGCTTGATAAACAATGGGTGTTTCTGGTCAAATTCTAATTACCTTTTACATAAAATACTTACCCACATCATTGTTTTAAATATGTTGAAAACACATATAATTTTTCTGCAGTGTTTATCATTCTCTTCTTCCTTATTAGCCTTGTCTTCGGCTTTTCCTTTATTTTTCCGAGACATTTTGATTATAAAATCTGAGAAGAAACGATATTAAACTTTGCTCTGGACTTTAAAACGTCCGGAGTTCAACAGACAACCGCACAAGTATAACTAACTAATATTTAAATTATTATTATCGCTAAGTTGTTTCCAAATACGATTCCTATTTTACAATTTTTATGCTGCTATCTCTCTTTTAGCTAGCTAGTTCAACGACCTTCTTCTATTGATCGAAGCCACTGAGTCGAATCAGAGACCTTCTTGCAACAATAGAACACAAATCAATAACCAAAACAAATTGAATTTCGATCTGAATAAATCATTTTAAAACCGAACGAGCGATTGGTACGATACGATATGTCAGAAACTCAGAAATCTAAAATCTTCTTTAGATAATGTCAAAGTTGTTCAATTGGTGTCAGATGTCAGGTTGACAAATTCACAATGACAGATAAGAAATATCAAAGTCATTCAGTCAGTCCACATTGACATTGACAAATAGTTGTCAGTGTTGTCATATCGGTCGAATTCATAGAGTACTTACGTGTCAATTGTCAATAATCCGGTTTTCAGCACAGTGTAATGTTATGATTGTTGTGTAGGTAAGTATAACGTAATATTGATGAGAATCGTTACTAATAAGTTTGTGATGAGAATGCATTAATTTATTATTGCAATAGAATTACAGCAAATGTATAACAAATTTGCTATATTTGTTGAATAATATAATTATTGTATTATAAACAATGACTAAAGTCTTTCACCCATGATTCCAAAGCATTTTGCAAAATAGGTACTTACTATGAAGTAGGTGTTGGAATTTTTTTAATTTAAATGTGCTTGTTCTTTATACTTACATACGTAATCGCATATATTTTTTGTATGATTTGATGAGAGCTTTTTATTAAACCTAATTTATAGTTCATAAGGGTAATTAATGCAGTTAAAGTTGAAAATACCTACCTACTTCAAATTCAAATATTATTATCTTTTATTGCAGAATACTTGGTAACTGCTAAGATTAGCAATAATTTTTAACAATACTATTTTTGTATATTTACTCCTAATCCAAATAACTGTAATTCGGATGTCATAATTATTTTAATTCGTGAGCGTGTGTCGTGCGTCCCTCTTACTTTATTTTATAAACTTATCACGATTTTTAACATGAACAAGTAAAAATGTGTGCATTCTTGCATTACTACTCAAAAAACTAGTAGGTACCTACCTACTGTAGGTTCTAATTCGTTTTGACCAATACCACAGTTACTGATCTAAAACAAAGCTAATTTATAAATAAGCGATTTTTGTAAATAGAGTAAATTTATTATAAGTACCAATAAAATAATAAATCATTTATCCTTATACAAGATGTGAATGAAGTGGGGTGAGCAAGCACATAAGCCGACCGCAAGTAACAATTCGCATTAATTGAACTTGTGGGACCAATATGGCGACAGAAACTTTTTAAATGTTTTTTCATTCATTGGCTGATTCGTTCAGTCAGGGTTGGCACAGTCTGTATGAGTAACGGATAAATTATTTTTTTTTCGATTCCCTGGCCTAGTTGGTATTGAATTTAGTAGTGAAGTTGTCTGTTCAGCACGGGGTCCCTCGTTCGATTAAGACCGCGTTATTTATTCAACAAATACAAATGTTTATTTTCGGCTCATAGTTGTTAATGATGTATTATTTGTGTTACTAATGCCCCTGCAATTTAGATTGAATTCTATTGCCGAGGTATGGCACATGTATAGGTATACTTTAGTATGAGTGTGTTAAAAAGGCGTGTAAATTCAAATTCAAATTCAAAAATCATTTATTTATGTAGGTATCAATGATACACTTATGCACGTCAAACATTTTTTTTGTACCCCTATTTGTATACCTACCTACTTTAATTTTGAAGTACAATACCTACATAATTAAGCAACTATTAGGTACCAATTTCTTCTTCTGTCCTTTGTCTATTTGTATTGTTCATGACACTCATTACTAATGATTTTCATACGAGGTTATTAACTACCTATATCTAAGTGATAATTTAAATGGAAAGTTGATTTTAATAGAAAAAAAGAATGTTTTGGCAGCCCTATTGATCGCCCAACACGCTTTCAGTGCTATCACGGCTCTCAGCTCTGTCACCGTTTTCCATTTTTCCCGCCTATTCCTCATGCAATTTAAAAGGTTATAAAATCACATTGCGTGCAAGCCAAAATAGTCCATATTCTTTTGAATTTCAAAGGAAAGAGTTCGAAATTAGACTACACGTGAAAGGGAAATATGAGTTATCGTTCCGTTCATAAGCTTAACACTGCGGTTTTTCGAATGAAATCCTCTTTTGAAAGTGACATCCAAATTTAATATGGGATTCAGCGAATATTAATAGGATTCGTTTAATATTTGGTTATCTTGTCCAAACTGATAGTTTAATTAACGATTTTAACAATGAATGTAGGTGATAAAATTTGCGGTGACTACACTACATTTCATTGGATTTTCAGACTGATTCGATTTTATAAATGTAAAGCCTTAAATTATGAAGTGACTATAATCTAATAGCGTTGGCCTGCTGTTCAAAGGTTCCTGGGTTCGAATTCCAGTGAGGTAGAAGATTTTAATTTCTATTCTCAGTTTGAGTGTGTTGTTGTCTTTTTGAGACTTCACGTGTACCAAAGATAGATTTCTAGTCCCTGGATTATTCTTTAAATGGCATCGAAAGTTATTAGGTACCCTTCAGCTATTAATAAATATAGACCTCAGACCAAAAAATATAAAATAAATAAACTCAGTCTTCAGAACAAAAAAGTGAGGTAGGTAATTTTTTTTCTTTTCTAAGATTTGACGTATGTAATCAAGCCCGCTCTGCCAAGCAATGTACTGGGAGACGTTATATTTTTTTAGTAACGTTATATTTTTTTCAACTACAATTTTTCTTCTGAAGACTGAGTCTGTGACGTAGATTTAAAAACTATTAAATAACCTCAAAAATCTTACGCTATATAAACAAGCTGTTAGCTTAAAATTAGTCCACAATACGTATAAGGTAAGGTGGGGTAAAACTAACACACGGGGCAAGACTAACACTGTCTATTATCTCGACATGCACTTGAAGAAACGACATGTGTGTGTTTTAGCCGAGAACATTTACGTTTGTTCTATCTTCAGACTGGAAAAATTTCGTATTTAAGCTATACGTATCGAGATAATAGACAGTGTTAGTCTTGCCCCGTGTGTTAGTCTTACCCCACCTTACCTTACTATACGTATACTAATAGTATCTACTTACCTACGTAAATAAGTAATATCCAAAGTGGGTAAGTTTACCAAAGGGCTTTTCAACACCCTGGACCCTGGGGAGCTGTCAGTTGTTATCGGGACCGTGCACTCATTGCTCCTTGCGACGAGATTAGTTCACTCCATGAAATTATTACGGTAAGTGTTTTTAAGTACGAAGCTACGGCCTTGTTTGGAGTTAAATAACTCTTACTTTGCTAGGTATTTATTGCAGATTTTTAAGGAACAATTTGCTGTGCAGAATTTAAAATAACACCGTCATAGCTAAAGTTGTTCAAGGTACACGAAAGGTACAGGAAAATTTAAGGTAGTTAAAAAAGTACCTTATGTGGAAATCTAAGGGATTAACCATTAATGTATTAGTATATAATGTATAACTTTGGAATAGAAGAACGTCCGCCCAGTCTTCTAGTCTACTATAAATATAAATCAATGGGTACAACATAAGAGTATTAATGACTATAAATAAGTACCTACTCTAAGGTACTAACGATTAAAGTATAAATTATCTTCTCTATAAAAAATAATTGCTGTTGCCTCGCTAAAACTCAAGAACGGCTAGACCGATTTAGATAAATTTCGTTTTAAATTAATTGTGGAAGTCCAGGGAAGGTTTAAGAGGTGAGTAAACACGATTTTTTCGTAGTATAGCCTTTTTTATTGATATTCAGGCGGCACGAAGTTAGCCAGGTCAGCTAGTCAGTAATAATTTTCCTAAATAATTAATAGTAATAATAGTAATAATTAATAAGTTAGGCCTGGCGCCTCAGGGTGCCCACACTCGCACTGTTATGATAACGTCAGGGTGTTAAGCGGTCGGAACACTTGAGAAGCCTAGTTTGACTCCGCGCCTCACCGTGCCTCGTCGCGCCTCACCGTGCCCCACCGTGCCTCGCCGCGCCCCACCGTGCCCCACCGCGCCTCACTGCGTCCCGGACGAACACGGATTATGACGACGCTGGCACGGTGCTAGTGGATAGGGTTGTCGATTTTGCTTTTAAAATAAAATGATTTATTACATAAATATTGAGACTGAAATGGAATTTACCTTAGATGTCTTTTCTGAACACTGGTTTTTATGTCTATTGCTACTAATATTTCCTCCAAAAGTAAGTACATAATTCTACAACTACAAATGAAAATGTTCTATAAATATCTGCTCCAGCTGGGAATCGAACCCGGGACCTCTCGCTTCGCCAGTTACTACCAACTACGCTACGGGGTCGTCATAATAAATCTACTTATTGCTAAAAGCAAGCTCTAAAACTATTTTGTTTGTTATCAGTAGTTACAAACTGGTGTAATTTCTCAGTGCGTGTCATGTGCATGCGTGCGGGAATTCCACTTCATTACATTCCACCATGAAGCAACTGTACAACTATTAAAAATAATTGCAGTATTTTGACGCCATACTGCCATAATGACAAACATTAATACCGCAGGCGATAGTGGTAATCTTTTTGAGGTCACTTTCTTTCTTTTTCCTTTGGTCTTTAACGGCAATTTGGAATTAGACTTCCATCTTCTCCGGGCTTGTGCGGTATGTAGAGTATCGGTAACTTTTGTGTCGAGAGTGGTGCGGATTTGATCTGACCAGCGCGTTTACATACCTACATATGCTCAAAAAAGCACTAGGTACGCTTACGCAGTCAGGTAACAAATTAGAAATAGTTAACTAAAAGACTTCGCCACCCCTAGTAAGCTCGTTACGTAGCCTCCACGCCGTTATCAGATAAGGGCGGACGTTCAAGTTAAATTGAATCCCTCGCAAAATTTCCGCCACCCATCCGCCCCTACTCTGATTGGCTCAAGACATTGTTCACGGGGGCCCAGTATATAATAATATATAAACACATACAGTTATATATATCATCTGACTGAGAGATCATTTAAGCGGTTATTCCTATCGTAAGCCTTCCTACAGGGAGATTTTGTAAGGTACAGGTGACGTTAAATTAGGGGATTATTCTGTCCGTTTCTGGTTCTGTAAGTATATTTAAGTTGGAGAGGTGTAAATATAATTGTTAGGTACACTGATGTTGGAATGTAGGAGACAATGATTGTTACGTTCATCTTGCAATATTGAAGTACTTAGAGGCGTAAGAGATATAATATGTTGCAGAACTAGATCTGCCGTTCTTTTACCTTATCAATTAAAATTGATAAAAAATATAACATGAAAGCATTATAATTAAATCAAACTCTACATCTAGAAACATCTATTATTATGCACTTGCCATACTTTTGAAGGGTTACAAAACAGATGTAGATATTTCAAATTGGTTATCAATATTATGTGATGGTGTACATATAAACCATTATAATAATCTGTTACGTTTTATATATATACGTAAAACGCAATCGACAGCAATAGCTAGTTCCTCATTACCCTCGAAATCAAAACTATAGCAATTTACACGACTATTCGCATTCTTCGTGCGTATCCGAATGTTTCGTATGTTGGTATTGTATAACTTATTTTATTAACTTATCCCAGTCTAGCTACATCTAATTTGAACTTTATTGTTTGGTAGTAAGGTGTAGTTTACTAGTGTAAGTGTAAGCTGAAAGAAAGGCAGCAAGGTTGGTCTGACGCCACTACGAATTAGTTCCGCTGCACTATGTAGGGCGTCGGATGTTAGTTTTAGATGTAATGCGTAGTTTGAAGATAATTCGGTTATCAATAAATATTTAGGTTTAAACTAAATAACTGGTACTCTATACATAGATTTTAGGTAGTTTTGTTATGGAAAAATGGCTTAAAATGTGATTGAAGACATAGTAACCCGACTTTTGCAATCCATAATTGCATATCAGTCATAACTTCTACCGTATGTTACTTGTTAAAAATAATAAATATCTACATGAATTCTGCGGTCAAAATATGACCATAATTCTTTGTTAAATCTGACGTGTGTTAGTTACTCGTATCAGTGACTAATACGAAATTTGGTAGTGTAGGTTTTGTTTTATTCGCTACTTAAAAAGTACGAGTACACCTATCCTACTAATCATATATAAAATTTACCTTTCTAAACTTCTTCTCTATGTAAACTTTAATTATGCCAAATAGCAAGAGTCAAAAAACTTCTCTACATTAGCGTTACATGGTAGAGATTTATGGAACGGCGTATTAGTAAATGTTCGAATGTCCTACAATCTCTTTATAAACACACCTCTTTTTAAGCTATTTGTATAGCAATTTATATGCATTATTATTATTTGCAACTATAAGTGCAAGGTTGTCATTATGAGCATCTAATCTTGACTTTTAGTTAATGTTGCGAATCTCTATTGGAATGAATAATTGTATTATTAATCAAATTCTTTCGATTATTAAAAATTGTGTTCTTTTTACTAACATAAATATGGAGTCGCCCGAAAAAATAAATAAGGACTATTGTTCTATTATTATTTTACTATACAAGGCCCGAAAACCTATTATTTTATACCTATTAATAATCTACCTTCTCTCCTTTACAACTCTCATTATGCGTTCTACTTCACGTATTATGATTAAATAATAATTATGCAGTACTCCATCACTAGTTCATTAATCAGTGATCGAAACATGCATTAGATAAATTAGCATTGTTATACAATGAAATTATAATAAAAAAAATAAAAGCAACTTTAAAAAAAAGTAACTGAAAAGTACGAAGTAAGGGGTAAGGAATTTGAAATTTATATTGAGGTCGGTGGCAATATAGTTATCGCAGTAAAACCACACCGATCTCAAAAAAAATTCTATGTCCCTAATCCGTTATTTCATACTTTTCGGTTGGCTTTTTTGAAGTTGATTTAAATATTTTTTTTTCGGCTTTCTTTCCCCTTTCTTCTCCTTCATATTAAAGCACCTTTACGAAATAGGAGAAGATTAAAAAAAATTTACGTACCTACTCGTACATAAGTGTATCATTAATACCTACATGAATCCTTAATTATTTTGAATTTGATAGTTCTAAAAGTCAACAAAGTATCAGTATTAACCAACTATAAACTGAGTAAGTAACAAGTCCATGAAGATTTAGTACCTATGTAAGTGTATAGAAGATTAACCAGTTTGTGCGGATAAGACAAGATTTCAATTGATACGAGTTCTATCGCAATACACTTCCAGATCAAATTTAATATCAGAACAGGTATGACACGGAAGGCATTATTTACTTGTGTATGTTGTTGCAGTGAAACTGTGATAGCTTAGTGGTTTGAAGTTGGCAGATTCAATGAGGGAGATGGAGTACGAATTCTATTATGCTGAGATGCGCATGATAGAGTAGACTAAATTAGAGAACCGTTGAGTAGTGTACTTTAGTTTAGTGTCGTGTAAAGTAGAGTAGATTAAAGTAGTATAGAGAAGTGTGGAGTAGAGTACAGTACAATAGAGTAGATTGGAGCACAACAAATAGAACTCTTTATTGCATTCTTACACTCCTGGTGATAAATTCACTTGTAAGAGAAGATCCGAGCCGGGTAATGAGATACGCAAGCCCAAAAGTTGGACAGTTTTAAATAGGTTATGACATAAGATGTTATAGATAGCCTAAGCATAATAGGTTACCAAAATCAGACCTGAAAATGAATTTTCCTGTATCAAATCACAAATTACCTGTCCCTATATAATGTTGCAAGTATACGGATCAATTCACTCAAGCGACGGTTAAGTGTGATAGTAATTCGCAGTTTCACACGAGTTTTGAATCGTATCATATTTTGCGGCTTACACAACATATAACACTATCCAGTAGGTACTATCGATAGATTGAATTCAGTATTCAGTATTACACATTACGTTAATATTAATACATAAGTATATTTGCTGTTTATGATTTAAAAAGAAGAAAAACCGGCTAAATGGGAGTCGGACTCGCGTACGAAGGGTTCCGTACCATCACCTATAAAAGAAAATCACGTTTGTTGAAAAAAACATGTTTATTGTATTTTAATGGATATTTTAATTTTTTTATTTTTAGTATTTTTCATTATAGCGGCAACGGAAATAAATATTTGTGAAAGTTTGAGCTTTGTACGGTTTATAAGATACAGCCTGGTGACAGACAGACAGACAACGGACGGAGGCTTAGTATAAGGGTCCCGTTTTTACCTTTTATGTACAGAACCCTAAAAAACAGGTCATGTCATGACCTTATATATTTTGAAAAGTAATTGTGAAAGTACACACTTATTATTCATAGTTATTATAAAAATACTTCGACTATTGACTTTTATGACGTTGATAGATTACTTCACTAGGTTTGCGTAAATTGAATTTAAAACTTGAACCCCCTGATTTGAAGGTTATAATCTTTTACTGTAGATTATTACTAATATTAGTAATATTGTAATTGCGAAAGTAACTCTGTCTGTCTTTTACTTTGCCACGGCCAAACCGCGTGGCCGATTTTGGTGAAATTTGGTATAAAGAGATGTCGTTTAAAGACTAAACCAATTAGGCTCTTATTTTTAAAATGAATTAAGTTTTTGTTTGTTTGTTTGTTTGTTTTGCTCTAAGATGGTATTCCAAGTATAAGCTACCTATATTATTATTTCAAAAGATGTTTAATGTTGCCGTATTATTATTTAAAGGACGAACGACTAAGTTATAATCCGGCATTTGATGTCATTGATTTGTAAGCATAGACGACATTAATAAATTCACATACTGATAACTGATTCTATATAGGTACATGCCGCCAACCGCAAAAGCTATCAAGCTTTCTACACTTCAAGTGATTAAACTATTTCCGTAGTACGTCTTTAGCGTAATTAGGTACATTCCAAATTAAACTGGAAAATTGTGCGTCTAAAATGACTAAGTCCTTCCTGCCGCGTGCGTAAAAATTTTTGAATGAATTTTTACAGGCCATAGACCACCACGCTGGCCAAGTGCATATTGGCAGACTACACACACCTTTGAGAACTTTATGGAGAGCTCACAGGTGTGCAGGCTTCCTCACGATGTTTTCCTTCACCGAAGCATGTGTTAGATTCTAATATACCTACACATAAATTAGGGGTACTCCGGTTCAGGAGAAAAATGTTCAAATTAAAACTAATAGGCTACCATTGCTTCGGTATCTTCAGAAAGGCGCAAAGAGGGCCCTTAAACTCAGGGCCGGCGAAACATGAGTGACTTTTTTGGTGTTCTCCATGTCTATAAACGACGTTGACCACTTTCCATAGGGGTAACTTTGTTGTAGTCTTTAAAACTTTAAAAAAATTATGACAACATCCAAATTTACTACAGCAAGTAAAAGTAAAATTAACTTACGAGTATATCTGCACGGCAACTTTTATTAATAATTTCTACATAATGAACAACGCATAAAAAAGGTTGTTAATATCGCTATGAGTGTGTGTATGTGTGCAAGTCATTACGTATGCTGTAATGGGTAATTGTGAATAGTATCCAAGCATCGTAATATAAATTATGCGTAATACTTATCTATCTCATAATGTTACACGTAACAGAGGACTATAATTAGTTGAGCTAGTAATTTATTAATTTAAAATAGGTACGATTATTAATCTGTAATAAATTGGTATTTTTTTTTGTAAGTAAAAATATAATAATACATAGTCTGTGAAAAAAAAAATTACCGCTTATATTTTGTCTCTTGTCTTTGGCTGAGTGTATTTACTCCAACGCCATCGCCGCATTAAAAAAATATTTTGGCGCGAATTTTTTACCGCTATTTTTCACAAGCGAAGTCAGGACAGCGGGTCAATGACCGCTAGTGGCAAATTTTTTTAACACTTTCGTGCTTCTTAGGGTACGTTATGTCGTCTGTCTCTGGTGTTTTCATTCATAAATTCCAAAATATTCGACATATTTTATCCAATTGTGCTAGTAGGGTAATGTTTTTCAAACGTATTTAAGTTAGGATCTAAAGTTTTGGCATCATCTACAGCCCAAATAGCTCGAAGGATTTTAACTTATGCGGTTTCAATGAATTCTTCTCCGTAGTGCATTAAAATAAAATGTGTAAGGAAAGGAAAAAAATAAAACAGAACTCTTACATTAATAAAATTAAAATAAATTACAATTTACTTTTTAAATTCATATTAGGTCATAAGTATATTAAAGTTGGTTATGCAATTATAAACTCTATGACCATGACAACTAAATGCATATCATTTATTATTTTGCACAGATATGACATTAACGATTGCATTAAAACTATTTACATTGAGGTCATTTGGTTACCGCATCGTATATCGGAAGAGAATCGCTGGACACTGTAAGAAGATGCTCTTATAACTTGTGTAATAACTATTCCAGTTCTAAATGTACTTTTTTTTCTTATTTACACTTCTATTTCAATTACACTGAAAAGTTATTTTTGTTTTATTTTATTTCGTCATATTTATTGGTTTACCAATAATTGTTACATAGTAACAAACATGGTTAACTAATATTATAATAGTACAATCTAAATGCAAAATACTTATAGCACATAGAGAAAACACAGCATGCCTTATAATTCGGCCTTGGTAATAATCACATCATAAACATTTTCATGTAAAAATGTTGCCAAGTCGAGACCTTATGGCTCGCACTATCAAAAAGTTATTTCATATACTTAGGTAGAGCCAAGCTTCTAAGGCTACAAGCCTTAACTTTACAAGCGCTAATATCAGCGCGCGAGGTATAATTATGCTCTAGGTCAGTAGTCAGGTTATAGAGGTTTGTGAATATTTAAAAAAACAATTAGCCAAAATAATGTATTGGTATTCACTTAGTATCCCATTATCTAATTAACAACCTGGTCAAGTGTTATCTTAATCACTAATTCTTAACCCTTCGCAGCAGTCGTTTTAACCCTCAAGACTCGACTGTTTAACACTTCATAGTCGTTTAAGACCTTCTCTTTACAAATAAGTTACGCACATTAATTTTTACGATTAAAATGAATAAACACTTCATTGTGGTTTATGAAGAAACAGCTGTTAACGCAATACTTTAATTAAACTGCAGTATGTTAAAATGATCATAAAATCGTCATTGACTTGCAAGAGGTTTTCAATTCTCAGTCCACAGACGAAAAAAAAAATATAGGTACACTGAGACTTCGGAACAAATGAGCGTAGTAGAAAAAAACATAACGTACTTATTAAATGTTAACGTTTCCCGTTACATTGCTCGACAGCGTGATCTGTGACATACCTCAAATCGTAAAAAAAGAAAAAAGTTATGTCATTTTTACATTTTTTGGTATGAGTTTCATGCTAAATAATAATTATGTAGGTACTTGGCCTTATGGATGGTCTGATTAAAAAATGTGTAGTCTATGTAACTCTAGCTATATAAACGAATCTATTGAAAACTTATTATGTTGAAAATGCTTAAGCCGTTTAGGCCCTAGAGCCTGTGTTCTTTACCTGGGGTAATTACCCCCGCGGAGGTAACCTTTTTATGGGGGTAATGAAGAACCTAATTATTAGGATCGTAAAATAAAAAAAAATACAAAAAAAAGTTACTTGCATTGTCTCTTTTCATAACATTATAAAGACGGGGTAAAATCAGTTTTCCTCAAATGTCACAGGAGTAACGATATTGAATAGGTTAGGAACCACTGTTCTAGAGTGCACCTATAATTTGAACATACATAGATTCGCTCGTAAAAACTATATCCGCCTGTCGGTTTTCTTTTATGGTTTTAAGATTGCAAACAAGCTGACAGTGCCACCAACCCTTGCCGCCCATGGACATCGTAACAAACTTCCAGTAGGACTGAGGGGGGACTGTTATTAGATAAAAAAATTACGTGATCTCAAGGTCATACAAGTGTGCATTGGCAATTCTCACATACCTTCGAACAAGTTGCTCTCAATCTTGAGCTATGTAGGTTTCCTCATATGTTGCAATAATAGCAATCTTTTATTTAGCCCTGGCCGCACTGAAATCCACGCTTCGTAACTATTTCAAATAGGAGGAAAAATCTATGCTTAAAATAAAAAAAATAGGTGTTATTACATGATGATAGGTAATACTAGAAGACAGGGCAGACGTTGTTTTGTAATATATTTCATTTATTATAGTTTGATTGATGTTGATTAAACTTTTTTCGATGTCAACAATTTCTTATGACGGTTTTTCGAATTTTCTAATAGTTTAACTGGTCTTGTCATATGGCTCGACATTGACAACACCTACTGGGTCTAACTGTGGTTCTAAACCACACTCGGTCCCTCTAAAATATACATTACGTATCAATTTTTCGTTGATATCGGTCCAATTGTTTATGAGGCGTTCAGTGATGGACACACCTACGCTAGAATTTGAATATTAAGATAATTACACGTATAAAGTCAATCTTAAATAGTTATAGGTAATATTATATTGACAATGTGGGTATTTAATACTATAATATACCCGTATAACATAGACCACTGTATATTAGGTAGTATCTGTCAACGTCGTACGTGATGTGTTTAGACCAAGTTTAAAGTAAGTATTAAAAAGTAATTAGATCCGCATCTCGTGGATGCATGTCATTACATTACATAACAACTGGATGGTATGAGTATTACAACGTAATGTTACTAACGGTACTAGTTGCCACTCGTAATAAAAATAAAGAATAAAATATTTAGTATAGCTGTATCATGGACACGGCTGTATTGTACGTGAATACGTTTATGTTACAGGTCGAGATTTTTTTATATTTTTATTTATGTATTTACGTCGTAAAATAACCTCAATATGTCAGCGCTTCCCGCGCAGCAATTTTTCACTGTTCTCGCTTATTTTAATTATTTTTTTAATCTTTTAGCTATCTGCATCGAAAGGAGGGAATGTTTTCCATTGTTAAATTTATTATTTGCATGCATAAAAAAAGT
>LGAG01001489.1:480084-490536 GCA_001278395.1 Lerema accius
ATAAAATACGTATTTAATAATTTGGGTTTAACTAAATCATAAAGAAAATTATTTTTTACTTTTTAGTTCATTTGAAGTCGGTTTTTTTTTTTTGTTAAGAATAATTAATAAATAATTTTAACACTGACGCGATGTCAAAACCCAATCACTTTATGTTACGAACAGATCTATCAAAATATTGCATACTGCATACTGCTAACTTATGTGGGAACAATCTATAGTACGAATCTAATGACACGTGAACAATGAAAGCAATACTGTAATATTATGAATGAGAGTGGGTGGTTGTATGTTGTAATTGTAACATTAGTTGTAAGTAACCTTTGAATATATTATTTCAAGTTATCTTTAGGGTGCACCCATTAATAACTACGTGAAACATTTGAAGCGGGGGGTTAATTTAATCTTACTTTCTACAAAGGGGGGTATTAGAGAATTTGTACAAGCAAGTAAATGGACAGAAGTTTATATGATTTTTTATTTTGATAGATATTTGTTGTTGGGCCTATTGGCCTTCACAGCTTCACGCAGACCTAAGATACCGGAGTTAGTTACTTAAAAGAACTTATTAAGGATAGAAAGGTCCTACAACACAGTTTTTCACCTATACCGAATGTCGTTTTAGATTTAATCGATAGAAATAGAAATTATGCAATATAAGTTCATACAATTACCGTCCGCATTTCCGATGGTATGCTTCGATGCGACCATCGTTAGTGGTGTGGTTATGTACACAAACTAATTAATATCATGTAAGATTTAATTCCTAGATTAGTTTTTTTATTTTGCCTACATTAAGTGAAATGTATACTACATTGTTATTTTAAACTAAATCGGCAGACGTTGTTTTAAAACATAATTTTAGCTTTTGTAGTTCGATTGTTCCTTTAGTTTGGCTTAACGGTATAGTTACTTGACTATATAAAAGATACGAGTGTCCGTCCACAGGGATAGCAACGCAACTTTTGACCAACTTCGAGAAGGACAAGTAATAATTACTAACTGGACTACTAATATTTACTAACAGCCTAACCTGTATTTTTACAATTACTAATTTACCAAATTCTTTAAGTGTAAGATAGACCATTTATTCAGGAAGGCTATAGGCTATATAAAATCACACTAAGATGAATAACAGAAGAGCGGCAATAAAAAATATTGCGAAAGCGGAAAAATTACGTGGGTGGAGCAGCGGGCGATTGCTAGTATTTTATAAAAAAAAAGACAGTTATAGGTATAGTACTTAATGATTTGTGTACTGTAGTGGGGTTACCAGTATTATATAAACAAGACGAAGCTTCATCAAACCGCTTACATTACTGCTATAAATTGCATATAATTATATCACACTTTACCCCGATAAAGCCATATAATTTTGACACCGCACACGATAAATTTTACACCTTTTACAAAACCGAATTAATTATAGTGATGCACACAATTAATCCACCAAATTACATACAACGTACCTAGTAAGACTCATCTTTGCATACGTTAACAGGCCATAAAATGGTAATGAGTTCAATTCATTGAATACTAACATCGTATTTACATTAACCATGCTTATATGATAATGTAAACGATTCTATATTTAAACTAGTTGAATCAATAGATATAATTTTGCAATATATTTAAATCATAATATTATTTTGGTTGATAAATGTAGAGTTCGTATAATGATGCCAGCATTTTTTTTGCATTTAATGTCATTGCCACATGAACGCTAAAAAAAAATGCGTTTGATTACACTTTATTTTTTTTAACTTGTCCTATTTAGCGCGCAGTTTTACGTGAACAATGTAACGGAAATCATATAAGTATTTTCATGTTATTCACACTATTACAGTAATGTTTAAGTAATTTCATCATTTCATTATCACATAGGTTATTAAAATCAAATATTCACAAAAACTGCTCTATTTTTTTTAATAAGGGAAAATAAAAAAAAACAGACTATGAATGACTATGACTTTGACCACTGACTTAGAAAATTTATTGAGTCATGAGTTTTGAGTTATGTTTTTTTTTAAGTTAAACGATCTCCATAATAGACGCGACCAAAAAATGTAAGTGATTATGATTATGTTAATACAATATTTATGAACTCAATTTTAAGATTGACATTGAGACAATGTTGACATAATTATAGCTGTGAATATCGATTAAAATCTCAATATACTTAGTATTTTTAAGCGTATTTATGATTTACTAGACGATGCCCGCGGCTCCGCCCGCGGAAAAGTCGATAAACAAAATATTGATTTCATCCCAAGGGAACCTATAATCGGGATAAAATGTATCCTATGTCCTATTCCTGGATGCAACCTATCTGTGTACCAAGTTTCAGCTTAATCCGTTTAACGGTTAGACCGTGAAGGAGGGACAAACATCCAAACATCCAAATATCCAAACATCCAAATATCCAAACATCTTTACAAACTTTCACATTTATAATATTAGTAGGAAGTAGGATTATTGCTTTTTTCTTCGATTTTATTTTAGTTATTTGGAGATTTTTATTTCTCTTAAGGGTCATAATTTTTAATTTATTCTTTAATTCGGTAACCAGATTTTATCAGACCAAAAAATATATAGACTATGCCTTCAGAACCAAAAAGCTTAGTCGAAAAAAACAACGTAAATGACAAATGATAACATTTCCTAGTACATTGCTCGTTTAAATTTACCTCATTTTTTTGGACTGAAGACTAAGTCTATATATTTTTGGGTCTGAGATTAAACTGTAATCGGATTTTTATTTATAATCGGACTTTTAATCGGATATTTCGAATTTTTATTGGACTTATTTTGTTGTTATAACACTAGCTGTATTAGACCTACTTTAAGGTTTGTTCCGGATGATTGAATAATAATAAATTATATCTCTTGTTAACTTTTGTCTCGATGGAATATGATTATGTAAAGTTGTTTAAAAGTTGCATGATTAAAATGTTTAAAAGAGAAATAATAAAGATAGATAAAAATATTTATACCTAATATGCTTTGTATCGGAAGGTATCTTTTAGATCTCTTGCTTATATCAGCCGACAAAGGAGTTGTTCCAGCTGCAGGCTTGAATGCTAGATAACATGTCTTAAGGGGTAGTAAAAACTGCTAACGATTACTAACTGGACTACTAATATTTACTAAGAGGAACGTACGAATTAACAACGACTTATAAACCTGCACTAACCCAAACTTCCGTTGCACTTACCTACGAATTAACAACAAGTAATATTTTTACTAACATAATATATCTGTCACTAAGACGACCTACTAACCAACTATCAGTCCCTATAGTTTAGCTTGAGGTTTGTCACGATGTCCATGGGCGGCAGGGGATGGTGGCACTTTTGCTATTACAATTGTATAAAAAACCAGTCTAAATTAATGTACATTATGAGTTATATAAACTGGCATTTCTAAGTACCCATATTATATTCTGTCATTTAAAAAAAAACTAAATTATAATTAGTGTATTTTTTTCGGCGCTTTCTGCGTGAAGCTGTGAAGGTCAATAAGGCTAACAGCAACTATCAATTAATACAAAACAATAAACTCATTAGTTATGCTATGGTTTTAATGTCAACGAACGATGATATCCATTCAATATTCCCTAGTATGTAAATTACCTCATCTATCGACTATTTCCATAAAATTATTCAATAAATACTATCCCACTGCTTTTTTATAATTATAACAACGGACATCGAAATTATAATCGAACGATAACACCGAATTTGACAACTTATTCCAATCATATTTAAACGATGTGAAATCTCAAACTCCTGCATCATTCTCTAAAATACACCGTAAGTTTAACCCTCCACGTATAATAAATTAAAAGAAGACTCCAAATCAAGCCATGGTGAAGGTCGAATCAAAACTGATCCAGTTATTATACGTACATTGAAATAATATACAATTAACACAGAGTATCGGGCCCAAACGTTCACCCTTCTTACAGTATGCCATTCAAAAAGTGGGAGGGTTTGTATATATGGTGCTGGAGACTTCGTTCAGCACACAACCGGTCTTCGGCATTAGACGAAGACACACAGCAACATGAAGTACTTGGTAAGTCGAACGTGTGAAGTGGTAGTGGACAGTGAAAAAGTTTTTAGTGCATCTCAAATTACACATACTACAAATATTTCTCAAATTACAAATATTTCTTTAATTTTTAAAATTCAGATTTTTGTTTTTTTTTTCGGTAATTTTGCAAGTGCTTTTTTATCTTTTTACAAATATTTCTTTCATTTTTAAAATTCAAATTTTGTCTTTTTTTTTTCGGTAATTTTGAAAGTGTTTTTTTCCAAATCTAATTTTTTGTCTTTTTATATATTAAGGGTTCTTCAACATTTTTCGATTCTATTATTTTAATTTTAATATTTAGTGAATATTAAGTTAATCTTCATAAATAACGTCACCATAAAAAATAATAAATCAATAATTAGATTCTCCTATAATACTAGAGCTAGAGAGTAACATAAATAGCAAAATTTCTTATGGTTAATATCTTCCCATAAAGTTATTTAATAACATTATGAATTCTTTACATAAGAATCACAAAGGCTTTAACACAAACCAACAAAACGATTGTTACTACAATACACTGAATTTCTAAAACTTTTAATAAGAGGTTCTCACGGTTAAACTTAACTAGTGGTTCATGTAACAATAATGTCAGTTAACCGTAGTTTCCTCAATAACACTAACATTTAACTAATTTCCTAAGCGGGGCACGCGCTAGAGTAATTTTCTTTTCACTTTCCGAGTGAATGTATCTAATGTTATAGGAACGGTGTATGCATGTAAATGCTTATTTAAACTATCTACTCTAGTTAAATAATAATGGATTAGAGGTTTGCGCGCGTTTTCTATAATCTATCCATGTGTTTTGCTATTAAAGTATGGTGCTAATATAAATGTATATTATGATGTTTTGACTTTTTAACAGTTGCCATACATATGTAGCTTACTTATACATGGATAGAATATTGAAACGTTTATTTAACATCTGTCTGTCGTACTTGAGGGATGGGTTCGAATCCTGAAACCGATTTTTAAAGATATCAATTTTATATACATATTACATTTCTGGAATGTAATTAATGCTTATATGATGCTTTTAAAATACGTAATAATGCTATAATTACTAAAAAAAATATTTAAAAATTATAAAAAAAAATTGCTGCTTCGTCAGTTATATGCAATTGACAATAAAAAAAAAATATTAAACCATCACTCGATTCCAGTTGGATTGATTTCCTATTTAAAACCTATAGATGGCGCTGTAAAATATTGACAAGCCCATGACTTAGTTAATAGTAACAATACTTTTGGACTAAAGCGTCCAGGTTCAAATTTGACAAATATTTGTTATGTGTTATCCATGATACCCGCCTTATATTACTCATTGTTATCTCATTGCGGGGGTATCATTTTACAAGCATAAAAATACATGGTCTATTCATAAACTAAATTTAATTATATTTAAATACATCCAAAACAATCACTGCCAGTACCTATGGACTGGCACTACACACTGGTAGATATTAATAACTATATAAAGATAACTGGTAGATAAATTATGTCAACCGATAATCATCGTTATCTTACGACATACGCGTGGTTAATAAATTAGTGCAAGTGAAATAAGATCAAATCTCCAATCTACTTGAAATTCTATAAGCCAATCTACTTGTACTAAATACTTGTAATCTTAGATTTATTGTATACTAGACGTAGTCGGTGGTTTCAACCGCAAGAAAGTGGTTTCTTAAGTACATAAAATTCTGTTAGATTCATCCGAATATAACCTATTCCCAGGATGAAGTTAGGTAATTTATAAGACGTGATTTTTGCGTGTTAGTTTTGATTCAAATTAGTTTAATTGTAGATTTATAATGTAGTCAAAAAATTATAAACTTCTAAATGGCGTATCAAAAAGTTTTAAACATCTAAATTATCGCGTAAAGAAATAATAAGTATCCAAAAAAAAAGTTTTTTTAATTTTTTTTTTGTATTTGTTGGAATTGGAAAGGCGTGATTTTTTTGGATAAAACGTGATTTTTTTAAAGTAAAAAAAATCATCAATTCACCCCTGGGTTACAGGCAATTTATACGCGATGTATTTATAAACCAAACCTTATTAGTGCTAAATTATGTTTATTACCTCTCAGAAAACTATTACTACCAATAAATATTAGTAACCGTAGTTTATTATGATTGATGTAAAACGCATAACGATTGCATAAAACCATGTTATGACATAGACGGATAAGGAATGCGATTAAACTTAATGAACAATCAGTTAATGTAACAAAGTTTGAGCACTGCTGGCCGCAGTAATGGATTGCTAATTACTCCTTATCCACAGCGGCTGTAATACACGTAATGTTATTGGAAATCTCGTAATTGAATGATTGGACTAGAGTAGCCTAGTTTTGAAAGAAATGGAGTTATAAATTAGCACGTGATTCTGTTCCGCGTTCGTTTTTTATTTTAGTGATTTGAGACTTTTTTTTTTATAAGTTAGGGACGGTTTCGCTCAACTTTGAGAAACAGATGTCTTGTTACTGTTACTACTAATTCCGTTAAGCCTTTTTGAGATTTTCACTATAAGCAATAAGCACTTTTCGACCTGCGAATTCACAGAAATCGGTGTTTTCGATTTATTTTATTAAAATAATTGATTGGGATATGACGTCACAGTCAAGTTCGTTGATCTGGATTAATTATTATGAGGTCGTATAAAGAGGTTTAAAGCTTCTATAGACTGGTGAAAAATTTAACTACATATTTTAAGTACTTAAATGTAAAAGATTTGTAAAATACCTATTTTTGTAGTAACGGGTTTGATATTTTTTAATTTGCAGATAAAAAAGTTTGAGTTCGTTTTTCGAGTTGTTTGGAAGCGCACTTTCAGCAAAGGCGTATAATTTCTTGTTCCTAGACTTGATTGAATGAACGAATGAATGACCCATATTTTAATCGTTCCGTATATTCAAGCGTGTCCAATGTCTTTCATTCATTCGGTCTTAAAGCGATCGAAGATTCATTTTATTATCTGATCACATTGCAACTTTTGTTGTGACATCATTTAAAAATCTGTAATAGTTTAAATGGTCTCTTGAAGTATCTCAACGGGGTCTTTCTGTGGTCCTAAACCGTCAGTCACTCTTAAATATATCATATTTTACTAAAAGCAATCCTGCTAAGACTTCAGTGACAAACACGTATAAAAACCTAATTTGCTGCTCTAAGTTTGCTGCACACATTGAAGCCTCTTACGAAGTTCGCAACACGTGTTTCTCATATAAGTGGAGGTAAATGACACGCATGTAAACAACTCTCTATCGTCCGGAAGCTTGCTCTGGCAATGTCAGTAGCCGTGGATTTCCTGACGAGTGACGAGTGACGGATACACTTTCACTGCCGTGGGATGCTTTACTGTACTTGTTTGTTTTATTTTATTAACTGGCTGCGTCAGGTGGACACTTTTATGTATGTATGCTTGTGTGTATGTGTGTGTGAATGTGTGTGTGGGTAGGCTTGTCCCATTTTTCTTTAGGACGTTTTACAGGTATGAATTCGTAGCATTTTTGTAGCAGAGGGCTTTTAGTTTTTCTATTAATGATTATTAGTTTGTTGTGTATGTTAGTAGATGATAAACTATTGATGTTATTATTGACATGTCAGTGTGACATATTGATTTATGGTCAAGTTTGGACCTTCGACTGTGTCCTTCCATTACGTTAATTGTACGAAAATAGCCGAGAAGATAATGAAAAATATATTTCAAATATTACAAAATAACGATATGTTACGAAAAGCGGTAGTTATGCCGGCGTAATATGCACATGGTTTAATATCTGGGTTAATTAATCTGTTTCGAACAATAGCGTGATCTGTGGCAATCAGCACGTGCATTGTTTTCGAAAGGAAAAAATACCTATCTATTGAGCTGTTCTTTTGTTTTTTGATACTTCGTTTGTTTTGTTAGACAAAATGTATGAATGATGGTTCTCTTGACTTATATCTCCATTAGTTTAACTAATTGAGTTTTACAAAATTACAGACGTGGTTTTAGTTAAAGTTTAAAGTATAGAAAGAATAGTTATGGTTAAAAGACAATAGCAATACATTGTAATTTTTCTTACTGACATAGTATGGTCAAGCAAAAGTTTCAAAAAAAATAAGTACATTTTTTTTTGTAATTTATAATTACGATATTTTTCTAACGGTGTAATTAGTTAACATAGCATTACATTTTTGATAAAAAAAACGGACTTAAATATAAAATTAAGGATTGTTAAATATTACTCTGTTAACCATAGACTTCAGCTGTTAATTAAAAAAATATGTTCCTTATTAATCTGTAATTCAGTAATATTAAAAAGCGCGCGAAAAAGAAAATTACTCAGTTTCGTTTTGATGTAATGTTTCCTCGTAAATATGAATTTTATCATAATTTCCTGCTAATAATAATCTGATAGGAAATAATATTGTCATTACGGAGAAAGGAAAAGTAATATCTGTTCTCAATAACTCATATGCAGTGTAATAAACAAAAATAATAATAGTTACTTACAAAGCGAAAGTGGGCTGTATGATATTGCATAAGACATAAGACATAATTTATAATAGTTATTGTTACTTAATATACACAAGTATAATTTGACATGGAAAAAAGGGTTTTTGAATTGCTGATGTATGCTGTTAAAAAATCTTCGAGAGAACCTTTTTTTTTCATAGAGTAATTAAGCCAGATATTTTTTTAAAAGCGTAGTGGTCACGTGACCCGTCTATAGGTTAGTTGAGGTTAGAAGTTAGGTGAAGTTAAGGTTTACAAATAGCAAGTATTCTAATAGATGTTTTGTACCATTGCACGTCAAGTGACCTCAATTAGAAGCTAGTATTTTTTTTGAAGCTAGTATTTTTAGAAGAAGAAATTTTTTTACAAAATAAAAAAGGTTACAAGAATTATGATCATGCAGCTACGGTTATTGTTGAATATCCAGAAATATTTTGATTACCAAATCTTAAAAATAAGTCATCAGTAAGTAGGTAATAAAAATATCGTTTACTATTTGATCATATCAGTAAAACGCATAAAAGTATACCTACCTTCCGTTTACGTTTCGTAATAAGCTAACAAACACGTTATCGTAAAATAATTGAAGTCTTGCGCTCTGAGGTTTTCTGAAGTAGGTATCTAATTAGAAATTATCTGTTAAAGATGTTGAAATATGGGTTACTAGACTGATTATTTAATTAGATAAAGTAATTTCTTTAAGATGACATGAATGTAATTAATATTGGTATTAAGTAAATTTCAGTTACATAAAATTAGGAGATAGGCCCCTCCAATATTATCAGTGGCACATCTGTAATAATTATCACCTCAATTAAAATATTATTGCTTGTTAAATTAAATGTATAAATGAACAGTGAAATTAATTTAACGTCATTGTTATCGAATATAATAACAGATCGTTAACACTAAAACCGATTATGACTACAAAGCATCGAATTAAATTAAGATTATTTAAAGATATCAAAACATGTTTTAGTTAGACAACACGCTAAAAATAAACTATTACATAAACAAAACATTAACTAGTTTAGTAGGACAAATGATAAAACTTTTGTGATGTTAAAGTTACTCAATGTTGCCAGCACTAAAATAATAACAAAAACAGTTATGAAAATAATTATTTACTAGTAATTACTTCCAGTAATTGTTTAGTGTGTAAAAAGGTAATAAAAGTGGCAAAAATTGTACAAATGAGTTTGTTCACACTAGTTCGATGAAACAATGGGATAGGGGCCGTAGAACTATTGATAATGTTAGAAAGTGTGGAATTTAATTCACAAATTAACTTCTCCAATTAGGTATAACACTGTAGGTACCTACTCTATAAATTGTACGTAGCTAGTTGTTATAATTCGACTTCGTATTTTTATTTTACTTTCGCTTTTGATACGTACACGCTTGCATAATCTAAATGTAGTTATTTTAATTTTAGACGCAATAATATGTAATTGTTATTAAGTATGAGCAAATCATTTTACTTTTAAATTATCTCCGCCTCGTTTAGAGAAACTGTTTTTCTTACAAATACTGTCACCGTCTCTAAGGAAATAAAGTAGCATCTCCAAAATTTTAAACAATATTTTTGTAAATATTACCATAATTAGCAGATTAGGGATTATATTGAAGTTATAGTTATAAATAATTCCAGGAAAATTAACGATAATTTTATTGTTTACAGGTTGTTTTAGTGGCGTCATTGGCCGTGGTGGCCTTTGCCAGTGAGGAGAAAGGCGCACCAAAAGAAGCGGCAGCCGAAGACAAGAAGCAAGAGAAGAGAGGAATTTACGACACCGGGTCTTACGGAGGCCACGACTTCGGAGGAGATGGTGGTCATGAGATAGGAGGGTACG
>LGAG01001489.1:490918-501039 GCA_001278395.1 Lerema accius
ACGTTCCTTACACCGTCGAAAAGAAAGTTCCCTATGAAGTCAAGGTCCCCGTGCCCCAACCCTACACTGTCGAAAAGAAGGTCCCAGTCACTGTTAAGGAGTACGTCAAGTATCCCGTCTACGTGCCCGAGCCTTACACCGTTGAAAAGAAGGTGCCCTATGAAGTCAAGGTCCCCGTCGACAAGCCTTTCGAAGTGAAAGTTAAAGTGCCAACTCCTTACACCGTCGAAAAGAAGGTGCCTTATGAAGTCAAGGTCCCCGTTCCTCAACCCTACACCGTCGAAAAGAAGGTGCCAGTTCCCGTCAAATACGAAGTCAAGGTACCCCAACCCTACGAAGTCGTGAAGAAGGTGCCTTATGAAGTAAAGGTCCCAGTCGACAAGCCATACCACGTGTACGTACCCAAGCCTTACCCAGTGCCCGTAGAGAAGCCCTACCCAGTAACTGTACACAAGCCAGTGCCCTACGAAGTCAAGGTCCCAGTCGACAGACCCTACAAGGTCGAGGTTGAGAAGCCATACCCTGTCCACATCAAGGTGCCAGTACCCAAGCCCTATGACGTGTACAAGAAGATCCCTTACACCGTCGAAAAGAAGGTGCCTTATGAAGTGAAGGTCCCTATTGACAAGCCTTACCCAGTATACAAAGATGTGCCAGTACCTCTCCTTAAGGAGGTGCCTTACCCAGTTAAGGTGCACGTCCCAATCTACTTTAAGAAGGAAGTCGAGGAACACCACCCCCACCACGGCTGGCATTGATAGGCTGTCGGCAGGTCTCACACAGTACCTTATAGTCTAAGTTTGAAATGTGATCATTTAGTATTCGTAGTGTATATATTTTACAAAATTTGTTACAAATGGCGCCGTCCGCTCACGTTGTATGGTTGTGATGTGAATGCATTCGCATGGTTTGACGTGGAAGATCGGAATATTGACCGCAATGAGTTGGTGAGCGCACGATCAGTCCTGTAGATAATGTATGATCTGTTATTATGTTTATCTTTTGTATGCTTTGTTTTAATTTACACGTGATTGTAAATGAATATTATTTACGATTGTAATATGTTGAGGCTGATAAATAAATGTGTTGTAAACGTTTTGGCGCTTTATAATTTCTCGATCCCAATAATCACAGTGAGAGTCATTAAGATTATAATAGTCTGAGATGATGACAATATGTTTATGTAATGAATAGATATAAAAACGAATAGAATGCTTAGAAACTTTCATAATATTGTGATAGTTAAGCAAAATATAGACGATAGTAATATGACTGAAGATAAGTAGAACATACGAAATTGGTTATTACGATGCGTAGCGTTAACTGTATATGGATGTTGAGTTTAAAATGGTTTTATAATAAAATTTAATGCAGTAATTTGAATTTGAATAGGATACTTAGTGACTCATAAATTAGGATCGATTAGAATGTGTATACGTAAACGTGTGAAAAGGATGAAGAAATGTAGAAATATATTCCATAAGCGTACGATCAAACACCAGTAGAGCATTAAAATTCTACGACAGTTTTATAGTTAAATAAAACCGCTCAAAATATTAGAGCGCAAAGTAAGCTAAATGAATTCACATTCTTATCTTAAACTGAATTACCAAATGAATATACCTACGAGTAGTATCAAGGGGAAAAAATACTCCTATAATCTTTGAATGTGTTGAAGTAATACAATACTTAGCAACTATTATTTATCACTTCCCACAATATTTTCACGTGAATTTGGTCTAAATTTTCATCTGTGTATATAATTCAGCTTAAAAAAATTAACATTGCCTACATTTTTTTGCTTCCTTCAAAATAATGAACTTGTGAATTATTTGGAATAATTTGTTTAATTCCAAGCACCGTTTATCGAAATACGTACATGTTACTCTAGTTTCCTTTCAAGAAGCTATACCGTCGAATTCTTGGATTGCACAATGTTTGTATTTCCTAACTATGATCGCTGCAAAGAGTAATTGGTGCATCACAAGATCTGATGTTGGTAGCAGTTGAGAAACAGTGCAGCAATACCGTATTCAAGGTGATAAGTAAGGTGTTTATGTTGCTGATTTAAGATTCTCTGATTTAAGATTTATGATTTAAGATTCACTTACGACCTACATTAACATTTAAAGAGCCTAGAAGTCGAACTTGAATTTCGTAAGAGACGTCAAGAACTGACACATTAATCTTAAATACGTGTCTTAAAATACGTTTAATAGATATGTTGTAATTGTATATTATTTTAACTAAGTTTTAATGTGACTTCATATTTTTTTCATTTTACGAGAATAGCAAATGTAAATAAAATCCTACCATCTCCTGCCGCCTACGGACATTGTAAAAAACCTCCAGTAGGACTATGGGATGTTCAAAAAATTATTAATTTTTCTTTTTTTATTGATTGTATATATTTTCTAATTTTGATGCGTTTATCTTATCTAGCTTATTCATGTACAATATTATAACACACTCAATCTCAAGCACTATAGGATTGATTTTATCTTTTTCATTTCACAGTAGAAGGCTAGTTAGCACACGATTTCCCTACAATTTCGGTTAATTGCCAACTTCTGTGGTAGTTATTACTAATAAAATTGCTTTTCCTGAGTGGCAGTGATTACTTATTACCATCTTGTTAGCAGATTTGTCTCTCTATTAACATAAAAGTTGGTTATTGGTCAATCCCAAACACGAAGTATCTATCGTATCTATGTCTCGAATGACTCATCAGATTAGAACTGATCACTTTAGCAGAATGACTGCGGAATTGTAAATATTGTTGCGTAATACGTAATGACAAGACTGCAACGGCTTTCTTACTACGAGTTTATTTACCTGTATTAAGTAATACAGTGTCGGTGGTTATAGATTTCATAGTCACACTATTCTAGCTGATAGATCTAAGATAGCTAAGAGATACATGGTTTTTTTAATGCTTTGATTGTCGTATTGTATTGAATGCATTGTTTCTCGGCTACTTTTTCAGTTCTTGTTCGTCAAAAGTTTGTGTACTTTATACAATTTCTCATTATGCTATGCATCAAGTTGTTTAGCAGTTAATGTCTTATTTTATGAATGTTAGTACCTAGATATTACAATGTTTAATCCCAGTTAAAAGTTCAAATTACTATGTTTGTCGTAAAAGTTACTTTGATTCGTCATTAGAAGAGTTTAGTTGCCCATATTATAGGTTTTATGTCTCGTTTGGTTAATTAATTTCCATATGGTCTTCATTTTACTATATCTAATAGATATTTTTAGATACATGGCCTAGAAATTAAAATCTGCAAGTAATGTAAGTGTATATTGATATAAAATGTCAGTGGATCAATGTTTTCATTTTATTTGGGGCAATGTCTTTACTAAAGGTTAGGATGTTACAATAAGATGATCTTTTCAAAATCAAGGTTGTTTAGACTAGCTGGAATGTAGACAATTTCGAAATATTTTTGACACTTAATTAGACATAATATGAATGCGTAAAATATTATTATTACGAAACTATTCAATATAAGGTAAGGTGGGGTAAGACTAACACACGGGGCAAGACTAACACTGTCTATTATGTCGATATGCACTTGAAGAAACGACATGTGTGTGTTTTAGCCGAGAACATTTACGTTTGTTCTATCTTACAGACTGGAAGAATTTCGTATTTAAGCTATACGTATCGAGATAATAGACAGTGTTAGTCTTGCCCCGTGTGTTAGTCTTACCCCACCTTACCTTACATCACACTGATGAATATGAAAATATGTACTCCTTCACACAATCACTAAAACATAAATATTTTTTTTTGCATTTAATACCTACACTTTAACATTATTTTTGTACTTATTTGATTGTTTAATATCATTCAATCGTTATTTATTAATGCGCTCTTCAATACTTACACAACTTTGTCAATCACGATTGACATCTGAAGGGCTGTGTTACTAACATACATTACTAACCGCAAACATGTGATTACGTTTACATTACTTTTACCGACCTTGCTTGGTTTGGATTGCTCTTGATTGCATGTGTTATGCATGAGATTAGGATGGCGCAATGTATCATGTCCAGTCTCCATTTGATACTTTCATTGCTCGTGTAAACTTGTTCGATTACTTTGCACTCGTTGAAGATAGCTTATGTCATTGTAGAATGCTTTTTTTTTCACGCCGGAAAGAGGGCAGTGTTCCATTTCTTTGGGAAGTTCTACAGCTCATAATCTTTCTTCTTTTCTTGAACTCTTAAAAGTGTCACGAATAAGATTTAACCAATTTCCTTGATAGTCTAATAGTTTGTTTATTAAACTACATATTTACTATCCAACGTTTATTAATTTACATTTAAATTTTATTATTCAAAATTAACCAACGGATCTAGTTTTATCGGATTTAGTTTTGTCGTTACTTAGTCTGACTAATCAATTTAACAGTGAGACTTTACAATGAATTTGTAGCAACGTAAATAAATCGATCAGTGCCTCAAATTTATTCAAACATTGAGCCAATTAATAATTGTTTGAATCGGGCAGCTGCAAGCTAGACGTCTGGAGTTCCCACCGATATTGTGAACGCATTCCGACGTTATGTACCCACGAATACTTACAAGGAATGTTACCCGACCAATGACAGATTCCTTTCAAATCAAAATACAGGTCCCTTATCAATTTATCGTGCCATATCACACCTTTTGAGGAGCAACCTTATCAAATGTGCCTAATTCTATGTTGTGGTTATTAAAATTGTATCCTATATTTTCAATTTTTTTTTTAATTTTGGTAACTATTTTTCTTTTCTTTTTTTAGTTTTATTTAAACAAAATTATGATGTTTCGTTTTACAGCTTAATTTAATATGTGTACAATTTAATTTTAACATGCTTTTTTTATTATATTAATTTTTAAATGTTTTATTTTTTTATGACACAATTATGTTTGAAAATATTATTGTGTGTGTATCATTAATTGGCTAGCCTGGAGCTAAAGTGGTCTATGTTACATATTAAATTTATCAAATGAATCGCGTTTCAAGTCACTATATTTAAACAACCAATAAAATTTTAAAGTGGTATTTTAATGATAACCTTACTTTGGTAACCGGATGACTGTATGTAACAGATACATTCATTGCTCTGTGCCGGATGACACTTGAGACCACTTTTGCTTAGATTCATTTATTGTTTTAAAGTTCAAATATTGTTTTTAAGTTTAAAAATGCTCATAGCCAAAAATGTTACATAGACCACTTTAGCTCCAGGCTAGCTAATTATGTAATTATGCTTAATTATTATACATATTATTTTGGCAATAAATAAATGAATACTAAATGAAGTGAATTGTAAAGTTATTTTCTGTAAATAAATGTTTTTGAGTTTAGTAACATTGCATAGCCTTTTAAAAGTCTTAAACATGTGGAAACAGTCGTAAATATTTGTTAAATAGTATGTTTTGTCAAACTGCAACGTCGCTGTTGATTAATAATACTATTACTTGAGCTTTAAAGTTTAAAGGACAGTGAAGTTGCGAATGCGTCAAGCAAAATTAAATAAATGACAAGTAAACCAGAGATGTTGTCTCAGATGGGCCCTTTATAAAAAAATGCGGGGCCCTAGAGAGGCCTTTGAGGTGTCCATTAAGTGTAATTAAACGTATAGCACTATTTTAAAATGCTTTTATTCAAAAAAGTTTGAGCGAAATTGTTGATAACATTTTACGAAATTTTGCAGACTTCACACACTTTCGAGAACTTTATGGAGAAGTCTTCTCTGTGCAGATTTTCTTACGATGATTTTCTTCATTTTGCATGCTAAGGATTGGAATAACTTGCCTGCATCGATTTTCCTACCCAAGTATAAGGTGCGAATCTTCAAGAAGATAATGAATAGACTGCTATTTTAGACTTTACCCCCATCTATTACCTATCAGGTGGGACTGTAGTCAAGTACTGACTTATAGCAAATAAAAAAGTGATAAGCAATTACTTTCTCACCCACATTGCTTTTTAAACATTCGAGCTGCGTGGGGTTGAACTCAGAAATGTTCTGGAAAGTTCTGAAGACATCATTCAAGCCATGACTTATTACAAATAAGTAGTAGGTAGAAATTAGGTAAGAAATATTTGAAGTGGACTATTATGCTCTCTTGTTCATGTTTTAAAGGTCACTCTAAATCAAAATTCTAATTTATTCAGCAACTTACAACGCTAACCGCACGTTGCTTAAACGTAATTATAGAGCTTGTTTTTCTTTGACACTTATTTATTGTGGTCCTCGAGTTTTTGTTTTATTAAGCCTTTTTAGTTTATCGAGTTGTGGAGAAAATGATAATCATAATAAAATAGAGCTATATTTTAATGTAGGTCTATTCTTATACCAATATTTAGGTTTTTCACTAACCATAACTCATTAACAGGCAATGTTGCAGACACCATTTGAGGGTTAACCCCTCCCAACTTTTTCAAAAATAAGAAATAAACCCTCTCTACAAAGAGATTAAAAAAAAAAACAAAAAAAAGAATATGTTTACCCCTCCTACAGCCATTAACAGTTAGAAGCTATTACTCTATACCATGAATTATTACTCTGTACAACTGACAAATCGCTATCTTACTAAGCATCCAAGCAATTGAATTTTAACAATTTATTAAAACAGATATCTTTCATCTATAATCTATTTCTCGGTGAATGTTACATCCAAGTAAGATACTGTAGTGAGGCAGAGATATAATCATCAGTAATATTTAATCTGTGATGCAAGTCGTTTGCTGATATTATAAAACGTTAGGAAGTATGCTAACGGGTTACGCTGCCTTATGATCGATTGAAAGCCATTCACTGGACGATTTTTATGCGATCACTAGCATATTATCTTAATATAGTAGGTAATCGCTCGCGGCTCCGCCCGCGTAATTTTCCCGTTTTCGCAATATTTTTTATTGCTACTCCTCTCCTATTTATCTTAGCGTGATGTTTTATAGCCTTTCTCGATAAATGGCATATCTCACACTAAAAAAATTTTTCAAATCGGATCAGTAGTAGTAGTAACAAACAAACAAACTCTTCAGTTTTATATTATTAGTATAGATTACAACTAGTAGCTAGGTGCATTAAGTACTAGACTCTAACGAAGATTATGTTTGTCGCGCAAATGGAACCTGAATAAGCAGGTTATTAAAAAAATGTACAGTTTAAAAATGTAATAGGTAGGTTTTTAAATTAGGAAGTGTAATTTAAATTGGCTATAAAAGTCGCTTCTAATTTAGTACTTATATTGTTAGAATCTAGAAAGTAATCTGTCACACAAAAGATAGTTTTGCCTAATGCAATTCAATAAATAATCTCACGTAGATAGTGTAATAAACCCTAATTATTGAACAGACATAGACTTTTAACATGATATTAGAGTTGCATATGTTAATATTCAGGTTTATTAAGTATGATTAGTGGTTAGCTTTATATATGAATCAGACACACGCACTACACACACACACACACACACACACACATACACTTCAAAAGAAGGCACGTGTTACGAGATTTTGCAATGAGCACGCGCGGTATATGTTATTTAAATTAAAAAATTATAATATTTTGATTAAAGTATGCAGTGATAATTTTGATCTTAACTCCTCCATACAGGTGGGAATGGTTTTGAATACATTTATAATTCTAAATTCGTTGTTATTTAAGTCTATGGGCGATGATAACAAAATGGTCTTTGAATCATAGTAAATACTATTAAACGAATTGTCTGCTCGTTAGCCAGCTAATTTCAATTTTGCTATCGGAAATTATTATAGTCTGTGTCATTCCTACATTCTCCTCTTATGATAACATCTATCAAGCTGTTTTGGCTCCTAACCGTTCCAAAGAAATAGACATAGGCTAGAAAAATCCTCCAAACTGACCCAATTGAGTCATAATGCAAAAGTATAATGCGATGACACAATTGAAATAAAATTGAAGGTATTTTGCAGGTTTCTAAACGAAGCTTCCAATAAGCAAATGAGGATTTAATTAAAAATCTACACTACTTATAAGCGTCTGTGGAACGTGCAAGGATCGAAATAAGATCTCCGGTACAAAATCTATCACTGCGTATAGTAGCCACTTACAATGAATTGAGTAAGCAAGAGTTACTAAGTAGAGATAGAAGGAAAAGTAGATGACCATTTGTTTGTAATTTTCCCAATTTTTGTAGAGAAGCAAAAAGTAATAATGACAGCAAGTTAATGTAAGGGATTATTAATAGTTGGAAAATTGTAACATTGTTAAGGATGTTAATTAATTATTTTGGGTTATATAGTTTTGGCTATTTTAAGAGAACGTCCGTAAATTAAAAGAGTTTTAAAAGGGATATTTTTTTATTAATATCGCGTATTTTTTAAATGAAACAAGAGTAAAATTGCAAAATAATTCGATAAAAGTAATTGAATATAGCACTAAAATATAAAAAAACACTTCCCTCTTCTCAGTAAGTAGTAAGTAAGCAAGGTTAGTTAGTTACTTAATTATCTTTGGTTCTCTAATGTTGTTGCTGACCGTACCGCACAATCCTACTAATATTATAAATGTGAAAGTTTGTAAAGATGTTTGGATATTTGGATGTTTGTACCTACGTCCTTCACGCTCTAACTGTTAAACGGATTAAGCTGAAACTTGGCACACAAATATTTTGCATCCAGGAATAGGACATAGAATAGATTTAATCCCGATTATAGGTTCCCTTGGGATGAATCCAATATTTTTTTTAACTGTTCTTCTGCGGGCGAAGCCGCGTACGACGTCTAGTTTTTACACAAACGAATGTTAAAGCCGACTGTACCGTAGCAGACACTGTTTTCGTAACAGTATTAACAAAACTGGTTGGTCTGAGCATATTGTCTCGAGAGTTTAAGATCAAATCTCCTTTTAGATCCGATTGTTATATAATTTAACATTCACATTATAACCGGTTCCGTATAACTATTGTTACTGTTATCTTTGTGGGGAAATTTGTATTATCTTTTTAAGGCTTTAAAATGCTTTTAAAATTCTTAATTTAAAAGGTTAATTTAATGTCAGTGCGAAATTGGGAATTTAAGAGCGTTTAATGTTACAATTTAAATTGGATTACATAAAAAATTATAATTACACCATTACAATTAAATTGGTTATTAATTTAAGTAATACTAGCGTATGTAATGTATGAACATTTCTTTGGCATGCTCTACAGTCCAAACATCTAGACGGATTTCATTATGTGAGGTGTCATTGGATTCGTCTTCATTGTGGGAGTGACATAGGCTAGATTTTTTTTTAATATCCCTCCCCATTTTTAGTAATATTTTTTTTTGTTTTTTTATTAATTAGTATTACTTACCTAAGTGATTATGGTTGCTTATTTAGTTTTAGTCATCTTTGAAAGTTAGTGGTACTTTACTAATACTAGTTATAACAGAAATATGGAGGAAACTAATTATGTAGGACTCTATACCGAATGCCAAGAACATTTTATCGATCACATAAATATTTGCTTCAGCCGAGAACCGAACCTAGGTCGCCTCGATTTACAAGCGAGTTATAACTAAGTATTGGGGTTTATCAAATAAATGACACCAATTATGTAAAATATATTTTCTTTTGGTTTCTTATACAAAAACATTGTGTTTCGTATCTAAACTGATTCACACAATTTGTCTGTAGACGGCTTAATTAAATCGAAAGGCAATTTTTCGAATCCAAGATTTTATCTATTACTTGAGGGTTTGAGTAAAAAATAATTTAGAACACTTTATCAGTAAGCGAGGGAGGTTTTGACGATTTGAATGGGGTGGTTTTGAAAGAATTAACGTTTATTACTAGATATTTCTTATTTTAGAAACGACATAATATTTCAGGTGGACTTATATCGCCATGTAGGTATGTCAAATTAGGTCCTAATGAAGATGACAAGTTTAGGTAAAGTGTGGTTTTGTAGAAAGCTAAAAATTAGCACAGACAATAAAAAAAATAACAAATTTCATCTTGTAAAAAGAGCTTAGATAAGGAAGCGTTCAAGTATTAAAAAGTATTGGTGGCTATTTTGCCGACTTAGGAGAATTATATTCCCTATTTAATTAGTAATTAAAAAATGTTACGTAACGCATTGTTCGA
>LGAG01001489.1:503709-515516 GCA_001278395.1 Lerema accius
AGCTGTAAAGTTTTTTGTTTAAGTGATTATGGTTGCTTATTTAGTTTTAGTCTTCATTGAAAGTTAGTGGAACTTTACTAATACTAGTTATAACAGAAATATGGAGGAAACTAATTATGTAGGACTTTATACCGAATGCCAAGAACATTTTATCGATCACATAAATATTTGCTTCAGCCGAGAACCGAACTTGGTACCCCTCGGGTTTTTAGTAACTGTTCGGGTTCATCAAATAAATGACACTAATTATGTAAAATATATTTTCTTTTGGTTTCTTATACAAAAACATTGTGTTTCGTATCTAAACTGATTCACACAATTTGTCTGTAGACGGCTTAATTAAATCGAAAGGCAATTTTTCGATTCCAAGATTTTATCTATTACTTGAGGGTTTGAGTAAAAAATAATTTAGAACACTTTATCAGTAAGCGAGGGAGGTTTTGACGATTTGAATGGGGTGGTTTTAAAAGAATTAACGTTTATTACTAGATATTTCTTATTTTAGAATCGACATAATATTTCAGGTGTAGGTACTTATGTAGCCATGTAGGTTTGTCAAATTAGGTCCTAATGAATATAAAGTTCAGGTAAAGTGTGGCTTTGTAGAAAGCTAAGAATTAACACAGACAAATGAAAAATATAACAAATTTCTTCTTGTAATGCTAGTAGCACGTCTACACTGCACTAAAACAATATTAAACGTAATAATTTTTTATAGGTACGAAAATTAAGGTTCTATTAAAAAGAGCTTAGATAAGGGAGCGTAAAAGTATTAATCCTCCCCCCTTATTGAATTACGTAATATTTAAACACCCCCAACCTGGTCATACTACTCTCAAAAACGACTTCACCAAACTACGTCACAGAACAACTACATATGCCCAAAACTGATGACGATATTAAAACATTATCTTCTGTAGTATCGTCCCTCATAAACCATTTTACATCGTGGTCAGCGTTTATCAGTCGAATTCATCAGTTTGATTAGATTGTTCCAATGGGGTTGATTGGGGTGAAATGGCTCATTTAGGGGCGGAAATACAAAAGGGAACGCTTATAGAATAATACGACGTTTATGGACGATATTTGTTTAAGATACACCTGTCGTATATTGATACGAAGATTGGAGAGATGTAGTAATTAGTACGCTTTTTGTTGGCGACAAATAAAAAATGGAACTATGAGCTAAGTGGTCAACGTCGATATTGATTTCAGGACTAAAGGTTTTTGTAATTCTGTAATTTTTTCGGTAATAACAGTCTTAGAATAGGTGCGCACTAGTCATCCAGGCTGAGGCAGCCAGACGAACATTAGTGCGGTTTCATACCAGCGTACTTTTCTGCGCGTATACGTTCGTTTTGTACCGCGCTACAGTAAGCGCTGCAATAATTCGGACGCGCATGAACTGCCACATTTCGCCGTGTTCGCTCGAACCGGTAATGACGTCGTGTCAGTGTTAAACTAAATTCTGACGCTAATACAAGCGTTAAAAAGTCAAAAGGCGCGCCGCGCCTATCCGTGCCTTCAGCGCGTCCAAAAACAAGCTTATACGCGCGTAAAATACGCTGGTCTGAAACTGATGACGTAGTATGGAAGCCTGTACACATACACGGCCATGAATTCCTCAAATATTTTGGCTGCCGCAGTCTAGCTGCAAGTGCCTAGTCTTAAAATACATGTATGACAAGTAGGTACGTAGTATACTACATAACTTCAACTATATATCTAAGTAGCTCAAAATTGAACTTAACAATTTTACTTAAGAATTAACAAACCATTATTCATTTTGAATAACCAGGATTCATGGACGTGTTATATGTGTGCCAAATGTCATGTTAATCAATCCTACTGTTAGCGCGTAAAGGAAATCCAAACTATTTAAACATATTCACAAACTTTCTCATTTACAATTTTAGTAGGATTAGCTATAGTAGGTAACTGCATTGGTTAATTACAGAACATACTTATATTTTAACTGTCCCAGTTACTGTTTGTCCACACGAGTTCGTTTTAAGCTCGCGTGCTGAGTTCTCGAGGGTAATTTACACCTGTAGGTGAATGTAGAATTAACAACTTATAGAAGTGACGTTTTTATAAAAAGAATTACAAGTACCTATAGTATGTTCATCTTCTAAACTAGACAGGCACTGTAAAATAATCTTGTAAAATTCTTTTTTTTCTATAGAATTTAGTTTTTAAAGGCAGTTTTTTCCTCCGGTGTTTAAAACCTATCGGCAAATCCTATCTTACTTAAACTTAAGTTTCTATTTGCCTTTCATAAAGTTAATATTATAGGTCAGTCTATCGAGAAATTAGGTAGCATCTTAGTATCAAATACCTACTCATAAATTAACGGCCAATTTTATTAATGATGTAATTGTAATTAATTTTTTAATGTAATTCTAATTTTCGACGCTCGTAAGATGAGTATAGGGCCTAATATTGATAGCATTCTTAAACAATCACTACAAAACTTTCTCTCCTTTACGAGCATTTTGTTTAAAATCAGATCATATTGTAATTCCACGTGTGTCGTGTCTGTCACCTGATCTAGCCGCTCTCAGATTTTTATTATGCATCTAGTGTAAACTGTACACGTAGAGACGTAGAGCAATCGTTCTAATGTAGATTTGGTTTATATTCGATACGTAATCAAAGTAACTTTCTTTTATTGCATCAAAGTTCTTTTTGTAAAATAAGTTAGTCAGTTCTTGACTACAATCCCACCGGATAATAAGTAAGTAGTAATGAAATCTAAGATGGTAGGTGCATTAACTTAGAAAAACCTATTCATTATCTTCTTGAAGTCTCGTACTCATTATTATACTCATTATTATAGATGAAATAGGGTGAAAACTATAATTTTGGCTTTAGTCATGGCTCCCTACTAAGCACAGGTCTTTCCTCATAACTTAAGAGATTAAGAGCATACTCCACCACGCTGCTCCAGTGCAGATTGGTGGCCTTATGGCCTCCGACATAGCTTAACAATACTGACAATAACAACCGAAACTGATGGCTTATCATGGCCTCCGAAGCTTAAGAACTTTTGCCACTAGCAGTCACCAATTTTTATGATGATATTAGACGATACTCTCGTCTTTGCCCGCGGAAGAGTAGAATTCATCCTGAGGTAACCTATAAACGGGATAAAGTCTATACTGTGTCCTATTCCTGGATCCAAACTATGTGTGTGCCAAGTTTCAGATTAATCCGTTCAACGGTTAGAACGTGAAAGAGGGACAAACATCCAAACATCTTTACAAACTTTTACATTTATAATATTAGTAGGATTCTGGTCCTGTCTATTTTATATGAATACTCTGGAGCGTTGGTGAATGTCGAACACATTCTTAAGTTTCCGTTGGTAATAGACCGAATTGAATGGTGATTGTATCACTCGCGTTCAGTTCTGATCCTATTAAATTGACGGCTTTACAGACTTTACTTATAATGTAAGCATCAGGACTTCCTGATAGTAAGTTCTGTTACGTCACTAAAAGGTAGTGTAGCGTAATGATTATCAGATCTAACTGCCGTTCATTGGTCCAGGATTCGATTCCCGAATCAAAAAAATTAATTTATTTTTCGACCTGCGTGTGTATTTTATCTGTTTGTATGTGACCATAAAATTCATAAGGCCGGGAATTTTAGTGCAGGACTATGTAATTTATTTTTAATCTAATTTTATTTCGGACAGGTGCCTTAACATGGGGAAGACATGGCAAAAGAAATTCTATAGCATTCCCCGCAGTAGCAGAAACTTCTATCTACAATAGACAATATCAGAAAAAAGTCTTATTTATAAACGCACTTTTACGTAATACAAGATTCATCTACTTACACTTATAATACTTCACTTAATCTTCGTGTTCTTATTGCGATTGTTTCCTCATGGCGTAAGTAGTTACGAAATTAGCTTTATTGTAATATGTGTTTTGCTGGGACAGTGACAATAAATAGTAATCGTGACGTTACAATTTTGAACGGATAGAAACTACTAGCTGAAGTGATTACATCACTACTAATACATAATCATAATAATATACGTTAAGGTACACTTTCGCTAAATTATCCAGACTTTGTTGTTGAAGAAGTAAAAGATAATAAGAAACGTTGGTCTTTCTGATTTCCTGATTTTAAATCCAACACGCAACTCTAATTTTCTAGAAGTACCTGCCTAGTCTGGATATTAATTACGATAATAGTAACCTGAAATGCGTACGAAAATTATCGTAAAATAATAAAATTAAATTACATTATGTATAAATTTTTCGTCATAATGACCTATCTATGTATTTGAATTAGTTGGTTGTCAAGTAAATATAAAAATATATAGTTTCACAGTTATGGATTGAATAATGAATTGAAAAGTTTATAAGGGTATAGCACACTAATTAATTTAATCAATTAACATTAATTTGTATAGAATGTAGAGCAGTTATTAATATTATGCACAATTATTTTTTTTGCGGCAATAATTCAATTTTTGCTATTGCTAATATAAATTTTAAGGTGTCACGAAAGCATAGATCGATTTGAATATAAAACAATAAAGTGGATTAAATAGGTATGTTAAATAAAGTAAATAAATTATTTCAATTTATTCTAATAAATAATTTTAATGAACCTGTCAAATTATAAAAACATTCCCTTTTTTATTATAATTACTCAATAAATAGTACTTACCTATAGTTTGATAACTTTTGGTTTCATTGGTTTACCTTTCTTAACTGTTGAACCAAATTATCATCTCACATTTTTATCTTTTCAATATTAAATGCCGATAAAATCTTTCGAATCAAAATATTTGACCAAATGAGATGCCTACTCGACATATGTATTTTACACACCTGCGCGTAAATGTCTGTCTAAAGACCGATAAAGTATGGTACAGTGGACAGGCGTTTTGGTTTAATTTTGGTTTACCTATCTTTTGGGCACGAGATTTTAAGATAAGTAGTTTTTTGTGTGAGAATTGAATTATTTTTGTATCTTTTTTTGATGCTGATAGCTTTTAGTTTGATTTATTGTGATGGTCTCATGTTGAAAAATTTAATCATAGCAAAAGTACAGTTGTACATACATAATATCTGATATTGTTGGATTTAAAGTAGGGACTGTATCTGTAACTGAGACAGGTAATATTCAAAAGTTAATCTAGTACTTAACTGAAAGCATAAAAAATATAAACTATGTTGTAAATCAAACCTTATTTTTCAAACTAAACAACTTATAATAATACTAATACCAAAAATATACAACTTTACATAGAGTTAATAATTTAGGGAAAACTGACTGAGTATCTTATTTGTAGAATTACTTATTAAGGTCAAATTTTCTAACACAAAATTATGTCGTCTAAATAAAATAGAGGTAGCAAAATTGTGAAATCTATTAAATTTTTATGGACGTAGTGGTCAATAGATTTTTTATCATTCTTTAACCAATCTTCCTCTCGAAAGTGACCACTTCAAAGTCCTTTGTTTCCTTATCTCACGCTTCCTTTTTCATCCGTCGGTCACTTTTAACGTTAAATGGTGTGTAAATCTTTGTAGATATAAAAACTGACGCGTGTCCCGCTTAGACATCTTAAGATTAACGCTATAGGGTTCAAAATAGATCGAATAAGGTAATTAAGATGTGTCGATTGTCGATAAAGTTTTGCGACAGTATTTTTTCAAAGATCTAAGGGTTGCGGTGATCGGACATTAATAGATCGATAACGAGATGTCTCGTGATATTGGGTTACTAGCTCAAAAAATAAGGATTTATTAGGGCTGTTAGATTTGTCTGCTAATGAAGATGTATCATAGTTTGACTAACACAAATCGTGCAGCGTAAAAGCGACTCTAAAACCGTAATTTTCAAGTAGAATTTAGAAGTTGGCAACGTAAATTTGAGTAAAGTAAAAGAACCTATTTTGTTAGCACTAAATTGATTAAAGTAATTCGAAGCCTGTATCTTAACGGTAAGCAATTTCTCAACTAGTCAATTTCTTGATTGCTCTAACTTTACAAACAGGCGCATAGGTATAAGCAAAATGAATGATAAAATAATATGGCGTAAAAAACTTATTATAGTCCACTACGAAAAGGTCGTTACTTCTGAAAAGGAGTATAGTTCTAGAAGAGAGTAAATTCTATGATCTATCGTGGATTGTAGAAGGCTCTACCTATGCCCTGTACTGCAATCTTTAAAAATATGTGAATGATATTTGGCGCGAAAAAAATGTTATTTATGTCATTCCCATACATTTTTGAGATATTGTTTGGCATGAGCGTGAATGGAAAGGGCATTAGGGCGGCAGGGGTTGGTGGCACTGTCAGCTCGTTTGCTATCTTAAAACCACAAAAAAAAAAAATATTTGTAAATCTTTTACTGACTACTAATATTGAAAGTAATGTTAAATGCAAGCTAAGATAAAAAAAAGAATGGTTCAAATCCGATAATTAGTTCCGGAGCTACGCTTGGACAAACAAACATACCTTATGTAGGTATGTTTCTATGAATGTTGTTATATGTATCTATGAAAATTTGTATATTTGTTTAGAAAGCCCTTCTAGATAATCCTGTGTAAAATTTTCGCAATTTTAATAATATTACATACATACGAGTACATGCAGAATTGATAACTTCTTTCTTTTTTGAAATTGGTTAAAGACATTTAATGTACTATGGCAAATTAAACTAAGTATTGTCAATGTATGTGTTCATACAGGGCACAACACCTGGCAATTCTATCAGGATTTCTAATGACATCTTATTCCGACTGACAGTTACCTGGGCGGGAACATGCATCCCGCTGGGATCAATTTTATGAGCGTCGCATCTCTTGGGTGTCCGTTATAATTTTGTTTTTTGTGTCAAACTGTCAACAGTCGCCGTACCGTGGACATTATTAAGCTATATTTTTACTGTACCTTTTTAATGGAATGCAGATAATGCTAAAATTAAAAATATTTTTACAGTGAATATTTTTATTAATGGCCAGTTACTTTGTTTTCTTCTTTTTTTACTAACCTATGGTTTTTAAAGAAAGAAAAACATTACTTACAAAAAAAATAAAAGGTTTGAAACTAAGTAATACCCGTACGCAGGAGGGTTTTATCCCACAAAAACATTAATTTCCTATGAGAAAAAATTTAATTTTCCAAGTTGTTTTAATCTACGTTCTTGTATTACATAATAGAAATATCTTAAATATAGAGTAATAATTGCAATTCAGTGATCTAACCCCCTGCAGCTATCCTTGATGTCGGTGACGTCGGCTATAGGCGCCATTCTGAGGGGTCGACATAACTTTGTTTTTTTGACATTAAAAACCTCTGCCGGTGGCCAGAGTTCCCGTATTAAAACGGATCAGAATTTATTAAGTTGTTTGATTTTAGAATGACAGTTTTCTTAAATTGCGTAACGGTATGTTGTATTTGTTAATTGTGGTGCAAAGGTCCTCCGTTTATTGAGTTGACAGTTACATTATCTATGTTACTTTTGCATAATTTTTCGACCTAATGTTTAAGTTGAATGAATTCTTTATTTATTTATTAATAGAACATTACAGTTACATAGAAGTGCTTAATGTATTACAGTACAATACTTGTAAAAGTACAACTACCTACGTCATAAAAATGACATTGGTACTTATGTTACGAGTAGATAGGAGGCCGGAGGAGCGGCAAATGAGTGAAATGGGAAGGGGAAAGTGAATTTTCATATCTAAAATTATTTTTCCTCATTATAGTGTTGACTATAAAATTTGTGTTAGTAGATTTGCGCGTTTCCGATTTAATTTCCACAGGTAACTTACGTTGAAAAACTTACTGCGTTTGTAACTGGCATAGAACATGAATTTTTTTTTATCATCTTCGCACCAGGGGGCGCTACCGTGGCGTAGGTTCCGAGTTTAAAAACAGGTCGGGTTTTTATACAGCGTCTTGTTTAGTATAATTTAGTTATACGGTTATTTACCGGTGAATTATTGTTGTCTGGTTTGTCGGAGGCGGAAAGTCAATATTAAAAAAAATCGGGTCGCTTGTAAGTTTTTTAAGGTATTTAGTGACTGAAGATTCCTTTATTTATTAATACGCTTTATTGTAAAGGACTTTTGAATATGATTTTTATAGGTTAGGATTCGTAAATACTCCAGAGAAATAGGTACATAGGTATACCTATAGGTACTTTATCGTTTACAACTATTCCTGATGTAACCTTATATTTTAATTTACGAACGAAATTAGAGTTGTACTTGAAATTTGCGACATTTCTGTTAATTAAAAGAAACAGAAAGAAAGAAAACATATTTACTTAATTATTGTTCAACATTTTTTTCTCGGTCTTCAATAAATGGAACACCCTGGTGTTGACGGCCAGTTTAACCAATAAACACCCCATACAACGTGCACCATATTTCCTGAGTGTCTACAACTCGTACATTTGTTATCCAACATTATAATCGAATTACTTTGCCAGCGTTAGCAAAATATGGATGTACCTAGTTACAATTTGTTTACGCTTACAATTTCCAGACATTTGGGCAAAATATGGGTTTGGTAACAATAGTATTTTTGGGGTTATTATAAATAATATTTCCTGAAGTAAGTGAATTATAGTTGTATACAGTATTTATTTATTTACACCTAGATTAAGACGTCAAATATCTGTTGTAAAAACGACAAGGACGCAATGTAGTGCGGCACAATTTTATCTTTCGTTTATAATCGACGTAATTAATTAATTAATTTATTTATTACATGCCTTAGAATGACAGCATTACAGACTATTTTTCAATGCGTTATCAAGCTTACAATATATTCACCGGTCGCAATGCGCAGTGCAGCAATTGGTGTGAAAAAAATATCTGCGTCAGGGTTGGTCATCATGTTGTTGAGCTGTGTCAGAGTTCTGACTATAGTAGAGCCATTACAAACGTGCAGACTACGTCATAAAACAAAACGTCTAAGGGATGGACTATGGTCGCACATTAGAGCGAGAGTTCCGATATACCATTAAGTGTAAACGAGAGATATGATAAAATGATTGATGACGTAGTTTGCACGTTTGTATTGGCCCTACTATAGTGGAGACGTCTTGGTAAGGATGAGCCTGCACCTCGGTTACACGAACAGTTTATATCGCCGCGCATGTAATCTCTAGTACCTATAAAATATCATTGGGTTTATCCATAATATTCGACTAGTCCCCTCTCTTACTGAAGACAGGGGTGGTAAACCGCAGTGTTGTGATCAGACCATCCCAATTACTTGTTTATTTATATACGATGAGTGCTTTATTGACCTCACTATTGTTCACACTATCAACACCATTTTAAAAAGAAATCGTGTTTTGTAGTCACGAAGTTATATCGAATGAATTTTTAATTTTGCAATGCTGAAAGTTCATAAGATGTAGCCTCAGACAGTCGTTAAACCTTGTCCGAGTTTCCATAGCAGTTGTAGAGCTTGACATTGGTTGACTGCTATCAATACGACAATATAACAAAACTGCTTTTACTACACTTTGGATATCCAAAATCGAATGGTTTGGTAAAATGAAACATTTGAACTGTTGTAATGTATAAGAACATGCGTAAAAATATTTTCATTTTTTTGTAACTGAAAATATCGAGTTGAATAATTAGAATTTTAAAGATTAATTAATTAGGATTAAAAATAATTGCAAACAAAAAATATTAATTTAAAGATAAAGTCAAATTAATTATTTCGTCTTAGGAACTAATAGCTCACTTAACGTGAAAACTGGGTCTAGTTAAGACTAACAAGCTAAATAACGTTATAGAAGTTGCGAATTTATCATTATAATTTTGTTTATAATGACAATCCTCGCTCCTCCCAATGTATACTTATAGACAATATCTATTCCGTCACCACTTTTAATCTATTTTACAATAATTCCTAACAGTATTTAATACAAAAGAAAAAGGGAGTTCTCATTACACTGGTGGTATAATATGTTAAATACTCGTGTTAGTCAACAGATGTGGTGACAGGTTATCAAATCATCCATTGTGATCCACTGATCCCTTTACGAGCTTCGCAAATGTGCGTGTAATGAATTTAACACTATTTATGTGGTTATATTGAATGAGATTTTTATGAAGTGTGTAGTGGCAATTATTGTGTGATAAAGTACGATGAATAGAAATGTACAATGGTAATTCTAACACGGTTTTAGGGTAGGAATTACGTAACATGTGATAGATCTGCGATTCATTTCTATTGTATTCTGTTGCCACAAAATTGCTTTCAAATATTTTTTTAAAAAGCACGATTTTTTTTTACTTACACATATACGCACAGTCATACGCACCGTTACCTTTGAAAAAAATATTTAAACACAAAAAATGGAAGTAAAATAAGCAATTTTCGCTATAAAATGTATTTTTAATGGTCATTGTGTATAAGGTCAAAATGTGTATTTACAATTATATTAAAAAAAATGTATAGATAAGTTTTCAAATAAGAGGATTAACAATTTGACTTTGACTCCGAAATATTTCTAACATCAGCTTTTCAGCAAAAACATTCTCACCCAATCTTCCAGTCAAATGCGGCTTGACTGACAACTTTCAAAAACTAAAGATAACACTAAAATGTGCCACGCGACCAAATTAACTTAGTGTAATCCGAATCATTGATAGTTGCTTATCTGAGGGTTGCATTCGTTTTTATAATAGTTAATTCGGATTAGATAATGTCCCACGGGTGGTCGTGGGGTGCATCCCTTTGAGGGACAGGTTGAACCCCAAGGGTTGTTGAGATTGGGGTTGTTTATGGCGCTTGAATTGGGTTGCTAGTTAAATGACATGAGTGTTTAACTGTTTACGATTTTATAATAGTAAACGAGGATAGGAAATGGTTTGATAATGGCCTTATTTTTGAGGACTTTTAATGAGTTTTGTTTATATTAGACAACTATGAGGTTTTTAAAAATACATAGAAAGTATAAAGTAATTACGTTTATTACTAACGCTTAAAAAAATAGGTTCAATTAAATATAAAGTTTTCAAAGACATAATGACTGATAACGTAGTGATTATATAAAGCTTTCCTTATCAAGTAATTACCCATAAAAATAATAATAAATGGTTCTGTAAGTACTATACCTACTAAATAAAAAAATGGAGACTAGTATAAAGCAAATATAAGTGGCACAAAAACTTTATTATGCAGTGTTAGAATAAACAAACTTAAAATATTAAAAAGCAATTATTAAGCCACATTATCTGATTTAGACATTTTAATAGCGTTTTTATATTCGTACATACATACATCATTGCGTAATGAAGACATTTGCAACTTTGAAAATTCAAATGACTTGGAACCGGAAATGAAACGATTATTTGAACATGATAATATCGCTTCAAATCATTCGTAAACATTTGGCTTGTAATGACAGCTTGCCTTGTCGCCGTATTTTATATTGTGGATACACTTCACATTATGCAAAGAGTTAGTGATAGCGAAAAGCTAATATACCTACATAATAGATAATTAGTTTATAATACTGTGTTACGTTTCGCAAGGATTCTAAATAAAATATGCCTCTGGGTTCGTTTTCGGTAAGACTGGAATTTGAATTAAATTAGGATTAAAAAAACCTTTTGTACATTTTATTATCAAACGAAGCTAAGAACTCAAGAACTACCGATTTTCATTAAACATATACGTGTAAAAATAAGTTTGACGTGTCTGTGGGTGTGTCTGTCTGTCTGTGGCACCGTAGCTCCCAAACGGATGAAGCGATTTCAATTTAGTTTTTTGTGTTAAAGGTGACTTATCTGCAAG
>LGAG01001489.1:515980-537612 GCA_001278395.1 Lerema accius
TAAATTTAGTTTTTTTGTATTAAAGGTGACTTATCTGCAATTGTTTTTAGTCATTTTTGATGAAAATTGGTTGAGCATGAGTTCTTAGTTTCGTTTGAAGATAAAATGTGTCAAGTGCTTTTTTTATTCTTCATTTAATATTACTATAATAATCGCTTATAGTTCTCAGTATGACAAGTCAATAAAGGTATACAATGTTAAGTAAATAAAAAGCAAAATGAGAGCGCAGTGGTTACAAGTGTGCTTAATTTTATTGTATGCAATGAGTGAAATTTTTATAGAGCTCTTCTTTATATTTAAGGGTTTTCGGGAGTGTATTTGACTGTCTGCAGTGTTTATTGTGGCTTATAAAGAAGGTGATGACGTGTAATACATGTTTTTTTTATTTATAATAAAGTTCTTTTTTGTGTATGATTTAATTTTAACCCATGGGTGACTGATGGGGGCTGTCTTAGCCTGCCCTAAGATTAATTTGTAAGTTTACAAATAATTGAAATAATATTGGGCACGCAGTCAACATTGGAAGCTTATGTAATGATCACTGCCAGTTTATTAATGGCAGCCTCCAGGGGTAATCTTAATTTTGAATGGATGGAATATACGTTTTATTCGGCATGAATATTTCGAAATTTTTGATTGAACATGCAGCGTTTCCATCCATCCAGACATCTGTGACAAACTTCAAATAGGACTATAGAAGCGAATTTTAATGAAGGACAGTCCTGTTAGTAAATATTAGTAACCCAGTTACTACCTTATGTGCTAATATTAGTAACCTAGTTACCAATTTGTCCCACTCGAAGTTGGTCAAAAGACGCGTTGCTACCCAGGACAGATGGTCTCTTCCACTTCTTTTTATTTGATACCCTCCTGCCCTGATATGGGCGGTTCCATTGCAACCAGCAATTGGGTTGTACGCAATAAAGTTTAGCGCGCCCTGTCATTACAGCGGCCGTCCTTTGATGCAAGGATGCCACTTACTCCAAAACACCAGCTCGATTACTAAGAAGGTAGATCGGTCACTTTATTTTCGGTAATTGGACGATGCGATTGAAATTTGACATCTGCTCTGAGTGTCAAAGTTTCCAGGTTTATAACAATAGCTGGTGACTTTGACTGACCACCTTGGCATCGTCGATTCATATGTAAGTAATTCTGTATCCTCAATTTAACTAGGCACACTTGGGCAATTAATTTTCAAAAATTATGATTCAGTACTCCTTATATTATAAGGTAATGTATCATTTTACAAAACTTCATCAGAATCAGAAAACTGGTTCAGTTTCTATAAAGTCATGTCAGGAAAAATCAGAACGATTGAAACCTTTTTTTACATAGAGGGTTATGGCCCCATTAGATTGCCTAACCTGTCACATGAGTAAAGAAGTTTGACAAGGACTTAAAGATGTTTCAATACCTGACTTTATTACCTTGAATGGAGCACACTTAAGTAGACATCATTTAAATCATGATACTTGATACATCCATCATCTTTGTAGCTTTATTTTGATTATAGTCAATAGACAAACGAATAGAGGATCACACACTCATATCCCCACACTTGTAGGTGAGCAAGTTAAGTTTAAATGGTACTATAAACTACAACACCAACTCAGGACAGAAGCGCAATAACACGACAGCACCATTAAAAGAGCTGTACAAATTAGTTAACACAACGCCACAATCTGCAGAGCAAATCATCTCAATGACATCAGCCCATAGGCAAGTGTAGTAAATCAGTTTGAAGCAGAATCTCCTTACCTCCATACAATTATCTATGCAACACGGTGCGCAGGCGCGCAAATTAAAGAGCTCCTAATGAAAGGTTGGTACCGCTTTATAATAAGAAATGCACCCCCTAAGGGATTGACGTGAATTCGCGAATCTTGGAGATCGAATCTGCTAAAATATTTGAGGTTTTTAGATGTGTTATAAGACGACAGATGAGAATTTTATTATTACCTGTTTGAGGCAGAAGGAGGGCAATGTTTTTGGACTGTGTATGTATGTGTGTATATAATTTTTTTGGACAAGAGACGACACGGCTTGATGAATTTAATTGTTGGGGTTCTTGGTGGTTGATTAGTTTTTCTATTAATTTTACTAGTTTCATTGTTTTCACTTCACAATTTATATTGCATTACACTATGGTTGTGGCTAGACTTGATCGAAACATTTTTTTTTATTTGGTTATCATTTTATCAGTTGAAGTTATCATTTTAATTGACCGTTTATTGACATATGGAGTTTGACGCATTTGGTGTTTGGCTTTAAGGGAAAATCTATTGACGTTATAGGTGAATTTCAAGAACGTCTTATTGACTTCGGAGCTTTTAGGCGACATAAGTCGTTTGTGGAGCATTAAAAAATAATTCCAACGGTCTGTCAAACAGTCCGACAAATTGTACATGCTCTAAGAGTTACAAAACACGGAAATATACAGGACAATTTATCAGCAAGCTAGCTTTTACACTTCGTTCTCTTTACCCTCAATATTTCGAAGCTCCGATCCTCGATTCGCCTTAAGGGATTTATTAATGAGAAAATGCCGGGTCGCACGGATCCATCATTAAGAGACATTGTTTGGCATCATGTACCATCAGTAAGCAGCTATTTTTTATACGATCAGGCTCAATTACAAGGAGAGGATTGACGGCAAAAAATCTATAGAGAAAAGGCAATCATGTTACCGGAAGTAGTTGGTATTTTTGAGATGTTTATTTATGTAAGTATAGGTACTGTTTATTATATAGTTGGAGATGTCGTGGTGTATCTTAAAGATAAGGTGTATCTTGAGGTGCCTTTTGTTAGTGGTGGTTTTGAAACTCCTAAAGTTTAACACAAAGTATTAATTGAATTATGTTTGGTGGTAAAATATTTATCACTTTATGAGGTTACTACTAATGAGGACTTATGAGAACTCACTTAGGATGTGCCCACTAGAACCAGGATGTTTAGTACTTCCTGAATGAAAGCATTTTAGAAATACACAAACGAAAAATAAAAAAAAAACAAATTTAGGAAAAATTTGCTGATGTACCTTCGTCTCTTATAGTTAATTCTAAATATTATGTTAAAAGTTATGTTAAAACACCACAAAATTTCTCAAGGTCAACTGTATCTAAATCGGTCCAGTAGTTATGGAAATAAATAGCGACATTTGTTTGCACAAACTAACAATCAAACCCACACAACTTTTCGTCCTAAACCCATTTACTATCCGTTTTGTCATAGGCAAAAAGTATCGTAAGTGAGATTCCTTGTTGATCCAAATGATGATATGATATTAGTTATGGCAGTTGATGTTTATAGCTCATGTCCTGCAGTACAAACGAGTGTAATATCATAAAATTTACAATTGGGCTAGTCATAGTAGTCATCGTTCACATCACTCACTGTAATAATGCGCTTGCGGACTGAACACCAATCAAAACTGACTTCAATACGAACTGTTTTTACTCCTTCCTGAGATGAGACTTCATACATTTTTCATGCGACGAATGCAAGCGGACTTATCTCACCGAGATATTTATATTAATCGACCAAGGAAAATTCTGCTTTATCTAAACCAAATAAGGCTTAAAATAGCTGCGGATGTTGCACCGTTTGTCTGTTTGATAGCAATTAAAGCGCAGAAACGCACGTCATTAGCGCACACGGCAATATTCCACGCTGTTTCTTGCTGGTAAACCGGTGAGTACACCTCGGAACATCAGTTTATACGCCATCAGGTTAACACTGCATGCCATATTGCTGCTTAAACAACAATAATAGGGATTAGAATCGCTTGCGTCGTTAGATTAATGGATACAGTACAGTATGACCCTTTCAGTCATTTTCATCGAAATACCGTAACCGATGCCATTGTAATATGATCCGCCGATTGGTATTTTGATGAGTGGCTAGCAATTTTATTATGGCTTCATATTTGGAAAGTTGCTTATTAAAGATCTGTGATAAGATAGCATAGCTAGAATAGCGGTTACCCAGTTTTTGTTCTGGGCCTTCGTATCAGGATCTAGACTTTTCTGGAATGTTCTCGAACATAATCCATATCGCCTCTGGATCGTTGTCAAGTTGTTCCATAGTTGTATCAAGTTCTATAATCTAATAAGGATTCCTTATTACCTATGTCTATAAAGCTATGCAGAGTAGGCACGCCCAGGTATACTTTATAGAGTTTTAAACGCAACTTAGTAAGAAGACAGTATTGAGAGGCTAGAAATCTACATTGAAACATTGTAGATACTGCAAAACTTTAGCAGTCGTTCAAGAATTACGTAAGATAACTTAGGGGAGGAAATGCTGGCTTGTAAGTTAGGAGGTTCAAAATTTTTTATAAATTGCGTTGTTTAATACTTCAACCCTCCCTTGCCATCGATTTTCTTTATTATTTATAGCAAAAGTTTATAAGCATATTTTGCTTTGGTCATCTAAATTTTGTTATGACCACCTTTTTAAATGTCTGTGGTGTGTTTATCTAGTAGTGTTTGTTTATGGCGTCCACTAAAAAGGATCTCCTAGTGTGGGATTAAGACTTTGTAGGGCTGCTTTTACCTGACTCCATAAGCAGAGTAATATTTTACGGGATTATGTTTTTAGGTATGTCCATTTCTTTACCACGTTCTAGACCCTAAACGGCTTGACAGAGTTCACCGTATGGATTGTCATTAGATTTATCACCATTGCGAGATTACCCTCTTAATTTTTCGCAGTCTGGTTTTTGTGTTATTCTATTACTAGTTTTATCATTACCAAAGTTCACATCCTTCTATAGAAGTTCAAGCCTTTTAAATTAAAATCTCGGGAGCGATCGGCCTTGGTAGCAACATATTTGTAGTTATTCCCTAAAGCTATACTACATATAACGACCGGTTAAAGTCACCCCTTTTTTGATCTTCATAACTGAGAATACAATAGTCACCGCAATTCGCTTTTTCTTGACGACAAAGTGAGTGAAATATTTTCAAAGCGAGCGCTGTCTCAACAATCATATCACGTTGTTTGCGACCAGTACATCGACCTGGGTTTGTTTTGTATGGTTTGTATGTATTATTTATTAAGTTATAATTATTATCATATTACTGCCTATATTTGATACATTATTAGTTATAATAGTTATGTTTGTTTCAGTATTATTATGAAGTGAAACTTAATTTAAATTTACACACTTTTAATAAAGCATGCATATAATTTTTGGCATCAATAATCGTTACGGAAATCAGTTTTTTTCAGTAGAGGAACAATATTACAAAAGAAACTTCGCAGGAAATTTTATTTTCAGCAAAAATTTTTATTCAGCAAAACTTTCTCAAGTGAAAAATTAAGGAACCACTTACTTGTACATGAATATACTTCAATACACAGACACGAGTCCTCACACATTTTGTATACCTAAAAGATGAGTAAGAATGAGTAAGACACGAAAAAATGAGTTGCAGTCCCGACCTTTTTATGTCTTCTTTCCGTTTCGCATTTTTCGGACAAAACTGATTGTTTACCGGAAAAAATTACGCCTGTTAGTCGAAACGGTTCGCATAAATAAAAGATGGGTTGGATTCGAGAATTTTGATTCGGTAGTTTTTGCTGTTACCGACGAGCCGACTGCAATACGACAAAAAGGCCACGTTGTACGATTGAGAAAGGAGCGTGGTGTCAGAAGAGCCTCGGGAGATTTATTAACAGATTTTTACAACATACGATAAACAGGAGTAATATTCAGCAAGTAATAATTAATAGAAAAAATATACGATAAACAGGGAAAATATTGAGCAAGTAATAATTAATAGAAAAACAAAAATCTCAACTGATACAGTGTTCTTTGAAGGGTTAGGGCGACGTAATTTAAAAAACCACGTATTTTACACAAACAAAATCAGGCAGAAATATTGAGTAGGGCTGTAGGAAGCGATTTTTACACGGCTAGGAGTTTTTGCATTTATTTTTGTCTCTTGAACTTTAAATTAATGAAGACATGACATACGTGCTAAGATTGCGAGTGTCAAAAATGACCTAAGAGTGCCTAACAGGGTAAGGAAGAACCTCTCCTTATAACTGAGAATACTGAGAACATATTCCATCACGTTGAAACAGTGTGGAATGTAAAAAAGGATGATTTATGAATCAACGGTAACAGTTAAGTTATAACAGTATATTCAAAATTTAAAACTAAGATTCCGTTTACAATAGAATTGTAAATCATCGAAATGTTGCCTATAAAATCTGTAATTTAAAACACAGATGCACAGATGAAAAAGTCGCTACGAAATCGTAATCGCTATCATGTCGTGAACTCTAAATGCGACGTAAATCGTCGGTCTTAGTTGTGAAATTTGAAGTGTTTTAATAAGCGGTAAATTCATTTATCGAATCACCCTATAAGGAATAATTAATAGGGATGAACCAGATCTGAGGGCATTGGTCGATACTTCGAGATGGTGCAAACATTTTACGTGCGCGTGAGTCGATTCGCTCTGAATAAAGAGTTTTTTAACTATTTTAGAGTAGGTGTAGCCTGCGTATTTGCCTGGCTTTAATAAGTGAAAATAATAAGAAATAAAAAACAGTAAATAAATTCGTGTGACTTTGAATAGATATATCAATGCAAGTACCTAATTTTAAATAGCTTGTCATTTCACGTCCAGGAACTTGGCACCACACTTTCGAGTTGCAATAATTTTGAGGCTTGTTTCGGTTTGTTCAACCTTCAAAATAGCGATTTTATGCCTTTAAAGTATGGTCAGCTCAAAAAATTGTTTTTTGTCATTTTCTCTGAAAGTTCCAGTCTCAACCCTAAACCGTTTTGGAACAATTTAGAACAAACCGGAACAAACCCGAAAATTGTTGTAACTCGAAAGTGTGGTGCCAAGTTTCTAGACGTTGTCATTACTTCTGTACGATAAGAGTTTGTTAGGGCCTTTCTAATTTTGGCCGATATTTTAAACATGTTAAGCTTTGAACCTCAAATGGCTTGACGGAATTCAACGTGTGATATTGTCAATAGATACATCTATATAGTGGGTGAAATCCTACGTGTTTACGTCGATGTTTGTATATTTTGATATTTGGATGTCTGTGAGTCTTTCACGTTGTAACCTTGGAACGGATTACGCTGAAACTTCGCACATAGATAGATTGCTTCCAGGAATAGGACATAGTATCTTTTTTATCCCGATGATAGGTTCCCTTAGGATACCTAAATCCAATATTTTTTAACTACTATTTCGCAGGCGAAGCTGCAGGCGTTGTCTAGGAAGACATATTTTCTATTAGGACATCTCACCTTTTTTTGCAGTCAGGTTTATCATTTTTGACGTGAATATGTCTTTTGATTTGCTTTCATACGGCATACAATCCTAAAACCCTAATGACAAAATCAGGGGATAGAGTCTGGCGTTGTAGTTTCGATATCGTCTACATACAAAATTAAATTATACCACTGAATAGCTAAAGAATTAAAGAATTAATAACAATAAGCGAGAACAGTGAAAAATTGCACGCGGTTTAAGCGCCGCCATTTTGAAGTAATTTTTTTTTATTAATTTATTGCCTACGTAAATGATTTTATCCTATGCTAACTATACTTATATTTCTATTATATTTATTGCCTACGTAATATTACTATGCTAAGCCTTGGTAATAATTCTATTGGCAAGTCACGTATTAACATTGGGACTTTATTAAAGACTATGCTAAGAGAAAGAATAAAGCAGAAACAATTGATTGAATTAATACCTACAGACAGTTTAGATCCTTTTATATAAATACTTAGTTAATTATAATTACGCTAGTCTCTGATCAGTTTTTGCAAGGACCAATTAACTGGAGTTATTTTAATTAAAACTGCAGCGAAACGGACAGTCTTTACCTAATGACTGGTAGACATGTTTATGTGAGAAAACTTTTTAAAATGCTTTAGTGCCAACATTGATTTATATGAAATCTATATTATTATTATGAGGAGGATTTAACTTTGGATACCTTCTTGAGAATTGTAGTGTAAAATTTAAGAGTTGGCATAGTAAAAGTTTATTGGAGAAGAAGTGTAGAAAGTCAAATTTTGTAGAAAATATGTGTTGATAATACATGGTAGTGTGGTAATCGCAACAGGTGTATTGCATGTATTTTACGAAAAAGATCCTAAACGACGTTAAATTGCGCTAGTCACAGGTTCTCAAACTTATTTACTCGTCTTTTAAAAGATTTTGTTGGTGGTTACTAATAATTTATAAATTAAAAATAGGTACTGCAGAAATATATAGAAAATAAGAAAAGTGTATGAAAAAACCCTGAGATATTTTTAAAGAAAATAAAGTAAACTAATGAATATTAATCCTCTTATTACGTACTTTAAAATATTGTAAAACCACACATTAGAATTTTTTAATCCGCCAAATTAAATCTAATCTAATTGCCACTTTAATCGGCAAATTTATTTTTTTAATTCTTTGACCACCAACCTCTCTAAAATCAATATCTATAAAGCAATATAAAGTCTCTAATTTGTAAATAAAAAAAAACTTTGACAAACACTGGTCTAAGCAGTTAAGTCGTCCGTTTCTCCTGTTCCAGAATAAATACACAAATTGGTTTGGCAGTCGCTCGCGTGATCTGGATCATTTTTCTTTTCACACATACTGATCAATTCGATGAAATAATTTCGATGATCACTCTTACATATAAAGTTTAATAATGCGCTAAAGAAATAGGGTACGAAAATGCAATTATTACCTAGTAATAATTAATAGAAACGTAAAAGCGGATTGTCAAAAATTGGAAGAGTATTTTATTAAAAGTCATACTCTGTTTCACTCTAAAAATCAACACTAATACAGATACATTCCTTGCTCTGTAAATCCGTTAGCAACCCATACTTGAAATTTCTCAAGCCGTAAAAACTCTAGAGCGTGCCAATAAACGCAAATAAATTATCTTATTACGCGGTTGGATAAAATTTGGTATATATTAATCCTTCTGAGTCTTGTTTTTTTAACGTCCTATACCCTAATTTTCTATACATTTCTTATAAGTTTTAAACTAAGATTAGGCCACAATGTAGATATTATTAATAATCTTCTGAGTCCTGTTTTTTTATCCGTCCTATACCCTAATTTTCTATACATTTCTTATAAGCTTTAAACTAAGATTATGCCACAATAAATAAGAGCTTGGTAGTACTGACAGCAGTTCCACCAATCGCATGCTTGTAATTGAGCGCGCGTCAGTCGCGTGCGCAATGCCTGCGGGCTTCAGTGCTGCCAACCTGACCAAATTATCGACTAATCACACGGGTGGCCAACATAACAGCCGCGTAGCCGGCACCGCTCATGCCTAATTGTTCTTAAAGAATACTTTAACAGCTAAAAGCTTGTTTCGGATATTTTACGGAGACACATGAGCTTAATAACTTTTGTAAATTTTACCTTGGTTTAGTCATGATGTAAGAAATTTAAAAAAACTCAGTGAGCCGTTAGTTAATCAGTTAATTAAGTAGGATGTTATTCTTTCCTAGTTAAGTTTAAAATAGGTAATTAAAATCAGAACAAGGCTACTTTCTAATCAGGTGTTGTCTGATAGATAGTCTACTCTTAAAACTTACTTCTTAAAAGAGATCCTAAGAAGAGATTGGCAAGAAAAATTAATAAAGAACATCCACTAATTCCAACAAATAAATTTCACTTAATGTTAAATGATAAAACGTTTGGTATCAACTCCAATTTTGCTGTAAAGTCATTTCAAAATTTATGAATTCTCGATCAGGTTTATACAATAACCAAAAATAGAAACACACAAGAAGCCAGTCCAGCAATGGGGAAACAATTTGGAGAGGATCTATATTAGCTGTGCTTTTTACATCATTAAAATCCTGCGTCGAATACAAATGCTAAGACAATGACAATATTACTTTTAAATACACCCATTTACATCGACAAGGAATCAATTATCATTGCACCCGATCAATCAGAGTTCCAAATTATTGATACAAGAGATAATACATCGGGTTCTAAGGAAAAAACTAAGGATGACTGACCGGTTGTGACACTCACGGAATATTTTAACAACAGAATATCGTGTTGTTTGCGAAGAATTGCGTCTGTATCTCTCTTAAAGGTAAGTTAGCTAATACCTAAGTTAGGTAGGCTTTGGTGAGGATTATGTTATAAATACTAATTACTTTTACTTTTAGTTTAGTTTTTAGTGGATGGGTAAAAGCATGAGGCAAAATTTCTTGAACGCTTTCGTGCTTTGGAGAGCATTTCAAGCCGTCAATTCCGGTTGTTATCGTTAGATAACAGTCCTTAAGACATATGGAGGTCTTTAGGAGGCATAAAAGTTTCTGTCACTTGAGTTAGCCACTCAGTTCTCCTCCAATCTGCACTAGAGTAGTGTACTCTAAGCTTAATTAGGCATGGGGAAGTACCCGAGCTCAGTATTGAAACATTAACGGGTTGGGGGAAAAACCTTTAATTTCAATCATTCTGTCGTGATAGCTTGGCTAGTTACCGCCCTCTAGATTTGGTCATCGACTCTTAATTTCGAGGATTCTTGAACTAGTTTCTTATTTCCCTTTGGCCACGCACAGAGACTTTGGTGTAACTAATATCTACAGACGATGAATAAGCATCAGAATTCAGTTGCTTCGCATCTCGTCTCTGCTTTTCACTTAAAAATACTTGTTACTTACAAAATGGACGTAATTGGTCATATAAATCTCCATCAGTAATCACTGGGCGATCAAAGCACGATCGCTGAACGACCACAGGACTCAACAGGTTAGGTGGCTGTATTGACGCGCTTAATTTTGTTTGCTTTAGGATGCATTTGCATTTCAAATTTATGAGCAATCACTTATTAAGTTACATTATTCGGACCGTAATTGGAGTCGGCTACGCGGAGGGAATTGGCAAATGGTGTAATTGGTGAATCATCTGCAAAATGAGGAGTAGATTCTTACTTCGGAAGAATATTTTAGGCTTTACATGTTGATAGATTTTTACTGCAAATAAGGTTTTAGTTTAGTTTTTCTCTACGGCTGCATTTCGTTAAAGATCTTAACATAACTATCTCACTGCTGGGCGCGTGTTTTCTTCCGTAATGTGAACATATTTACTTCATCAGATATTAGGCCTTTCAGAAGAACTAACTTACATATGTATTAAAGAATTTAAAATATTACTTCTTTGTTGACCTCAACGTAATTAAACTTATTTTTACAGTTATTGCTCTGGTAACTTTGAATTTGAATTTAACTTCAAGCGTCATATTTATTTCCTCCTATTTTGTTTAATTAAGTTAGGTAATTGTCTTTTCTAATTAATATTCTCAGAGACCAAGTTCTCCGCCAAAGATACTACCGTAATGTATTCAAAGTCAACTGAAATTAAAACTTACTCTGCCTTACAAGCATAAGCTTTGAACGTATTTAAATGACAAACAAAATAGATTTCTTATCGGATATCATATCGAATTAGCATTAATTTGTCCGATTATAAACTATTGTTCCGTTCTGTAATCGTGGGCATGTCAGTCAAAAGGCCCTTGTTGGCCTTACGCGGCCCTATGCAGCCCTACGGAGCCCTATTTGCCCTAAAATGAGTTGCGTGTGAAACGTCAAGGATTTTCTAGTCGAGAGAGTCTGATCACGCCCTTATTTAGTAAGCTTGTGTTAGACTTATCGTGTTACTCATCGTTTCATGAAATCCTTTCATTATGTACAGTTAGACGTGATGCAGCTAATTTAGAATTATTAGCAGATTTTTCTGGTTCAATTTGATTTTTTGTAGCCTGTTTTCTGTTGAATTCGTCGGGTATTTGTAATTGCTTATGAAATTAAGTTTGTTACTGTTGAACCATTTAAATCTTTTCTTTACATCGTAAAAAAAGTTATCTAATAAAAATAAACATTATAAGGAATATTCGACTCGATAATGTTCCTATTAACGTGTTAATTGCAACAATTACATAAAGCCCCATATAAGGCATTATAAAAGTAATTTTTATTTTAGTGCCACTAAATTATATAGTATTTAGTAAGTTTAAGGTTGTTTAAATGTATAAATATATCAAGATTTATGTTTAATTGTGACCGTTCAACGTTCTAAACCATAGTTATTAGTGGAACATGTGTAGAAGTTAATCGTTTTTTGTCAAACATCGCGCAGGTGCGTTTGCTTTGTGTCGGCGCGCGCGCATTGAGCCAGAAACCGTAGATATAAAAGTGCGTATGCGCAGGAGTAACAAATATGTTATCAGTGAAGAGCTTTTATGACATTTACGAATTCTAGATATTTCATATAGCATTCTAATCGATTGTTATTCAGTTAAAAGCTTTTCTTTTATATTTTGTAAGTAGTTTTAAGATCTCTTAAAGTGCCGAAGTGTCAGTTACATATTATCGAAGAACCAGCATTACATAATGTGGGGTTTACGGATATACCTACCTACTAGACGGGATAGTTTATATCCTATAACCCTGGTATACCCCTAAAGGAGATATCCTATAACCGTTTTGTCAGCAATTCATAAACTAGAGGACCTAGAGTGGGGTCAAAATTGACCATAACAGTGTCTGGGTTAGAATGATAGATCGGTATTATAGAATGCCATATAACTCCATCGTCTCTATTACTTGTAGGACAGGAACAAAATTCTATTACCATTTAGGGAACAGGCAGGACAATACCATTACGAGGAAAATTAAGACTGTGATTTGTGCAAAAATGTTTTACCCTTTTATAATAGTTTTGGGACCTACCGCTGTAGCGCGTCTTTTATTCATCTTTCTTATTAATTCTCAGCGATTTTTATATTGACTGGGCTGTGTTTATGGAAATATGAAAAGTACTGAAAGACGTTAATAAAATAAGCACTTAGCTGTTGTAAATCTGTGGAATAAATTGATGGCTTGTGAAGAAAATAAACAAAAAATTTGCAACTATAAGTAGCAAAAAATATTTTACGCAAAAGCAGGATATTGCCAATTTTATATTTCTTATAGTTTCCAATATTTTCGTAATTGATTTGTTACACCTCTCCATTAAATCCACCTGACATTTTAAGGTTATGTAGTTAACTGTGAATCCTTAGCTTTCTTATGGGTTATTGTGATTATCCAAAAATATGATTCTGCAATGATATTTTTATTTTAGAGGTGTATTACTGAATAATTAAGGTTTAAAAATAACATTTTTGTTAGAGTTAGATGTTGCCAAGTGTCAGTTAAACGTTTAGGTTTGAAAAGAGGAAACCTTTTTCTTACCTTGTTTTTATCTTTTTACGACAGTAGATAACTACTGATAAAAGTTACAGAGTTTATCAGATTAACTAACTTAGCTACTACAGAACCCTACCTACATACAGCGTAGCTCAAGTACCTACTACCGGTTTTTTTACAGTAGTGTTATTATTAACAGTCTGTAGTACAAGTCGGTAGTAAGTAGTTTAATCAAAACATAACATTACATTGGTGATAGTATGTAATTATTCAATAACCGTCAAGTTGAGGCACCCATTTCGTCATTGCGACGGTCTATTGAAGCTGATTTGGTTAATGTGTAGTTTGAGACGGACGGACATACGCCGCAGGCGTACACGGACGTGGATTTGTTTCCATTATACGCTATTTTGTACTTGTAATTTATAAACTTTATGTCCCATCTTAGTTCTACTCGAAGTTTGTTACGATGTCTATGAGTGGCAGGGGTTGGTGGCACTGTCAGCTCGTTTGCTATCTTAAAACCATAAAGAAAATCGTGTTAAGTCACCCGTCAAATCATTAGTTATAGTCGAAAAACATTTTCCTTTATGCATTTTGCATTGAAGACCTAAGTAAATATAACAATAAGCAATGTATGTTTCGGTATCGATTATTACGACTTGAAATATATCTTCAGGTAATATAATTATGAACTTATGAAAAACTTGCATAGAGACACTATCTATCGAGATTAATTCATTTATATGGATGCGAAACCAGAAACCAATTCTGTTTTGTCCATAGCAGTCACACCATAGGGAATCGCAGTTTGAGGTAAAGAGGAGTATACCATATCAAAACGTCCGTGTTGGAGCAATGGATACATCACGGGGCTAAGTAACTTATCGATTAATGTACATTGATGACACGGCACGAGCGGTATCACGAACAGTGCCTAATTTCGCTCCTTATTTATTATTACGATAACATCTTTATGAGGACAATTTCGCAGAGTTTCGGCACACGAAGCGCCAACCGATTACACCGAGGTGTGGGTGCGGCAGGTGTCGAACCACCTTGGAGACCACTGGGTGCTTCTGGCCTTGAACGGAAATTTGGCTTTCGAGAGCCATTTTCGTAAGTAGATAGGTAGGTATTGATAGGTATGACGGTTGCGTTAAGTGTTGTATAATAAATTGACTACTGAAGTAATAAATGATTAGAAAAACTACTTTTACTGATTGTTATTGTTATGTAATTCTTTTGTTTTAAATTTTTTATTCAATAATAAATTCAATTGTAATTTTTTAATAGTATATAATAATGATGTTTATTATACGATGCCGCCTATAACTTCTCTAGGACTTACCAAGAAATTGCTTTGAATTATATTACGTAGAATATTTTAGTGTCAAGAGTGTTGGCGACCTATATAAATAAGTAAATCAAAAAACTCGACAACATTTTTTATTTTATTTGGGACTGTAATTAAATAATAGTTAAATACCTTATGTCACTTTCATAATAAAGACTGAATTAATTATTTGCGGTCTCTTTGGAAATAGAAGAAAAAACTGCCTGGTTGGGTGGTCGTCGTGTCTTCACATCGAGTATGTCATAATTATCCACTTCTATTCATCTACACTTTTATTAGTAGATAAACTATGATTAGCGTCAGAACAACTTTACTCCAAGACTTACGCAAAGATACACGCACATACATTTTCATCAAACATTGTAATACCAAATACCAATGGCAATTTTAACTACGTATCACGTTTTCAAGTGCTAAAAAAACGTCATTAAAATCGTAATAAAACAGTACAATCTCAATAAAAACAGTTTCATTGGCAGAAAATATAAAGCTGACTGCACACACGCAGTCGATATCATTTTTGCAACGAGTCAATTAGGGGGTGATTACACTTCCGACGATTAGCTAACGAAACTCAAGAACACTGTTCGCGGGAAAATAATAAATTTCGCCACCAATTTGTGCGAGCAATTGTTCCGTCGCCCAATTCTATAATTTGACGTAATGCAGTCTCGTAAATTCTTATCGACTGGACGATATTTGCCGTTGGATTTATAGGGATATTACTCAAATAAATATTTTTGTTTGGTTTACAATACTCTGGTATATAAATTGGACAATTTTAAGTAGGTAATAAATAAAGCTTCATACAGTCTAGACATGAAATTTATCCGGAGTGTGCGGTATAAAAGTGTTTTAGTTGCTACTTTCGAACTTAACAAATTCAAAATGTTATGTCATAGTTTCATTCTACAGTATATAATAGTTAAATTAAAGCTGAAATGTGCGAGGTACATATATCCTTCTTAAATAAAGTAAAGGAAATTTCCTAATAGTTATTATCTGCATAAAATAAAATAAAGTCCATCCTTTTCATCTCACGAATAAAAAATCTATAAAAAAAATATTCAAAAGTTATATCCACATTTCCTAACGCACGCCGGCGCGTGGCTGCCGTGATGGTCATTATTACAAATAAAACACCATGTTATTTTGGCGGCGACAGTACTCCCGACGGCGGCCGTCTTTATTGGGCTCGACTGTACCTCGTTCTCATCGGCATCTGCCTGCAGTGGTTCGAGTCAATGTTGATACGTAATTTTGTGCATGACTGTAATCCGATCGGATGAACTTAGTTATTCTGATGATCATTGTGACTTGTGGGGTATGATCGTGTAGAGAATTAGTTTCAAATTCGGTGCTTGATGTTATATTTTTTGTTAATAAAGTACAATCAAGCACAAAGGTATATTACGTTAAGTACGGTTTCATTAATAATTATATTTGTCCGTCTGCATTAGAAGGAGGGAAATGTTTTTCGAGATTATGCATGTATGTATTTCTTTCGTATGCTCTACAGCCCAAACAGCTCGACGTATTTCAATTATAAGAGTGGCATAGGCAATATATTTTTTCTAGTATACCCCTTTAATTTGTAATCCTATTCATCTTAGCGTGATGTTTTATATTCTATAGCCTTCCTCGATAAATGGACTATCTTACACTAAAATAATTTTTCAAATCGGTCCAGTAGTTCCTGAGATTAGCGCGTCCAAACAAACTCTTCAGCTTTATATTATTAAGTATAGATACTGGATACTTAGACATTTTTCCGGCTGGTATACTTATTGGTACTTAAAGAGGATATCACTAAGTTGTCGTAAGGCTCAAAATACTTTAGTTTTTGTTACCAATACCAATATATTAAAAAGGGGTCATCTGACCACAGGTGTCCTAACAGTGGCCTGCAAGGAATCCTAATGCTGCTAATCATATCGTTGCAATAAAACAGGCATGAGAGGTATTCGATGGAGGCATTATACAAGCTCATGTTACTTGTTAAGCCTTCCTATACTCTTGCGATTAGTCGTTAATGTTTGGTTTAAGCATAAACATTTATTTAATTTAAAAAGAAAGTTATGAAAAAAATACAAATTATACCAGAGAAACTATGGATATGGTCTATCTGTGTTCCAAGTTTTAACTTAATCTATACAACGGTTTGTGAAGGCATTAAAAATTATAAGGTGTTTCTGGGTGACAAACAGAAATTATATCAAAACCATTGTTTTCGTCTGCAGCACCTCATAATTTGTAATGCCCATTTTAAAATCAATTATAGATTACTTTAAAAAGTTTCACAAACCTAGTACCTAGTTACTTGTTTTTATTTTTTAATAATTTGACAGTCAAATTTTTTTGTTTTTATAATTTATTTTAATCTATTTTTCCACGGGCGTCGGGCGTCGTCTAATAGATGACAAATAACGACAATAAACCTTAGTCTGTTAAAAAAGTCGTCCTTGTGTAAAAGCCCTTATAATATTGGAATGGCCAACACACATTCTTATAAAACAGGTGACGCACGATGGAACTGACGGATGATTTTTGAGATCACTTTTTTTCTAACATTTGCTTTGACATTTATTACCATTTAATTTTCCAGGAGGAAGAATTAAGGGGTTTAAACCTTTTTATACAATTAGTAGAAGTTTTGTTTCGTGTTTACATCGGTTTTGAATGCGTAGTTTAAATTTGTTTTGGATGATCAGTGACTAATCGTTTTTTTGTGCAATGAGAATAGCAAACGTACTTGCAGTGCTACCATTATCTGCCTCCCATGAAATATAAATGAGGAAGATTGTAATGTTTGTAGTACATACTACAATCAGGACATCCTGATTTTGATAAATAGGCATAGAAATAGATTAGACTAGGTCTAAAGAGACAGACAAAGTCTACCTTTCGTTGCGAATATAAAAATCGCACCTACAAAGTTCTAACTTTACGCAGATCCTACTGCCAATTACACCATATTTATTTCCAGGTTTCTGTATTATTATCTAGGTATATAAAATTCACCTGTCCGCTGTCAGCTATGTCCATAAAAATATTTTAACAGTTAAAGATAAACTAAAAATCAAAAGAACTTGAGTCGCCAATCTTCGATACGTCAATATCATACTTGAAGCCTTCGGCATAGTAGGTAGTATTATATAAATTATGCGTACTTACCTAGTTTTATAGGGGCGTTTAATTTACCCCCAGACACTTCATCTGCGACCAATGTTTGAACACAGGTGGGAAATTCCCCTGCGAATTGTAGGTACCTATAATATCCGTTTTTTGTTATTGGAGATTTTGTTATTGAACGAATAATTTTATTTAAAATCACCAATCAAATAAATGTAATCATTACGTACAATCTTTATGTTTTGAATTGGTATTATTTATTCAATTAATTTAATAATTAGTAATTTATTTATTTTCATTTATCATTATATTAATTTAGTTGAATTTTATTTATTAATCAAATAATTAGGGCAAATTGCAGTTTCGAATGAATAATCGTAAGCGAGCTAATATTTGTTTTCTCTTCCGTTTAGCAGAAAAGAATTTAATATAAGTATTAAAATATATAAAAATGTTGTTGACAATTAATCAACAACGACAAATTAATAAGGTAATCCAATTAATAAAATAAATGTGTTATAATGCACCACTATAATGTAAATCATTAATAAATAATTTATGGATTTATTGAATAAATTAATAGAGTAAATCATCATTAATTAAGTTTGAATTAATATTCATTAGTCTTTAAAAAGATAACGATTAAGAAAAACTATTTAGAAATGCCAGCTAGGGAAATCTTGCCTCTAAAATATAATGTACCTAAAATACTTGTTAGTTAAATAGATAATAACAATATTTTTTATTGAATAACCCTAAAATAGCTGAAGGTTTATCAGTGGCATGTAATTTATAATCAATTAGGGCGCACCGGGTAAAGGTGTCCTGAATTAATGGCGTTTTTATGTGCACGGTCGGAAAAAACTGTCCTCTAATAGAAAAACTAGAGATGACTAATGATTCCGCGTTATTAACTCCATTATTGACCACCAGAGGGCGTACTATGATCATTTGAAAGTAATTAATATTGTCGATGAAGTTGGTGTTAATGAAATTATTCATGTCGTCATTTGCGTGCGATTTATGGGGAAATGAATTTGGTTTGACTTTTATGCGGAAATATTTTTTTTTCGATTACTGATAAGTAAAGATGAAAAATAAATGGATGTTTTTTTGTGTTTTAGTTAAAATCGTTAGTGTCAACTTTTGTCAATTGAACTGTTATTGATGACATAAAAAACTTAAGACCACTCGATTATAGTAAAACGTTTTATTTTATTCTTTTCTTATTTTAAAAGGTATATTTTTACTATCTTCAGCTGTCTAAATCTACTAATAAACCTTACAACTAATCAATAAGGCAGTGGTTCCTAACCTATTCAATATCGTTACCCCTGTGACCTATGAGGAAAAATGTTATCACAACAAAAAATACAAATAATTTTTTTCTATAGTTTTTTTATTTTACGATCTTAATAATTAGGTCCTTCATTACCCCTGTAAAATGGATTTACGGCAGGGTAATTACCCCAAGGTTAAGAATGCAGGCAGTAAGGTACCTAGGTTAAAAGAAACCTTATAAATTTCTGGTTGAGTCAAGTCAGTTCTCTGAAAGTGGCAAATTTGCAGCTCCTGTAGAGATCGATAAATACGTCAGCGATCTCAGGAGCGGGGAAATAATAACTCAATACATGTCGGCATCCCGCTGCCAATTAACTCAGTTTTTCTATCGGCCGCTGTGTGGCAACATGCGATACGTTTTTAAATCCTGGGTTCTGTATGTTTTTTTATATTTTTTTACGTAAGTAAGTATAACTCGAGTTTCAAGAATCATTTTTGAATATCCAAATGCGTATATAATTTTTAGAAAGCTTGTATGGGGCTGCGAAAGTCGTGATTTTGTTTTTCATTAATTTAGATACAGTCAACTTTTTTTTTTTTTTAAATGTTTTTATAATCTGTACCTACTAATTCAGTGATAATAGCTAAGTGTAATAAATTAACTACATGAATACGGTGGCAGAAAAATGACAGTGTGCCTATAACTTATTTTTACAGGTACACAAAGTAATCAAACGGAGTTATCAACGTTTAACGCTTTCACCACTTTGAATGCGGAAATAAACAAACACAGAGCCACATGTCGTCTTGATTCCCAACGATCAGAACGAGATATTTAGTGTCTGAACTTCTTACAGAAACTTTATTACGATTTTAAGAAACGTACTTTTTTTTAAATGAGGTCACTATTCTACCCTGGCGTGGCGTTTATCCCGGTTTACCTTTAAAGGACGATTAATTATTACCAATCAATTCACACACCAGCGATTGTTCAATTAAATATTGTAATAAAGTTAATTTATATTGAATTTAATTAGACATCTGTCATCAGTTACTAATTCATCACACAAAACGTAAACATTTCTTACGAGTACTATTACCTATTTTTTCCCACTGAACTATAAACAAACGTTCAGATATCGAACCGCAATTAACTGGAGCAAGAAAAACAACAATAATTTAATTATGTCAAGAAAACCATACCATATTTTAATAGCACAAGAAAAAAGGAACCCCAAAAAACTTAATAGGATGCGAATTGAAACCGTCAGGAAGTTATCTATTTGTCCACGCCCTTCATCGATACGTTGCTGACAGAAATATACCTATCCTGCTCACTCGTAGACGAATTGAATCTCATTGTCTCCTTCTAGCACCTAGTACATATTCAATTGATTAAAGGACGTATCTTAATAACTCGTACAGATGATATGGTTCTTCACGATCATGAAATAACGATTACAACCTTTTAGATAGCTTATTATTTTCCATGTATACAGCTTACGAATGTAATCGATTTCGTAAGCGGTAATAAATGAATTCTTAAGCATTCTTTGAGATTATTGATACGAATTATTTTCTGATATTGTTATCTTTTTCGTAATAATTAAATTAATCGTGGTTTTAGTGAGAGGCATAACTGTGTTAACTTATTATAGACCGAGATGTAGGGTTAATAGATTGTCATCCTGAACAATTAAATTTCACGTTTTCATCAAACATACAGCCTACTACAATATGAAATAAAAGCTGATATGCACTTGAAAAAATAAGCGTCGATCCAAATTTTACTAATTTCCCCTGAAACCACCTTACATGATCTAATTTACCTACATGACAAAAACAGAGTTGGTTAGACCGACGAATCCTATAGGGGATACCTACTTTAGACTACTTATGGGTACCAGATAGGAATATAATTAATTCAGATGGCAATCAACATGCCTATGTTAAAATAAGCCTACCTTAACTTACGTTATAGAAAGCTGAGCTAGGAATTGGTCATACTTCGCCCATTTTGTAAATCAAATTTCTTCCAGCTATAGTTATTTGCCAAAATTACTGGCCAAAACAGTCGTTTTACGAGTAAAAACAATAAGTCATTTAGAGCAATTTGGGAGGTTAATACATCGGTGGGCTGCAAAAAGTGAAGTTGTTAAAATGGCTATACTTTTGTTATTTCCGTGTGTAATTGCTATGTGCGTTGAGACGGAAGGCAGATGCGTGTGACTTTTTTTTTCAAATTTTACGTGCGCTTAGCGCGACCACTGTTGATAGAGAGTTAGGCACATTTAAGAAATTCTAATCAGTTGTATTTTTAGTTATTTTTTTGATTATATTCAAACAAAATTCTGGACAATTTTCATAGGTAGTAGATTACATAATGATTAACCCCCTTAGGGGTACAATCTCACATGAACACAAAATATCTAGTTTCTTTCGAGTATGTTATGAATATTTTCTCCCTAAAAACAATAGACTGAGGTGACCATAAATAGATTCACAAACTATTAAGTTAAACTTAAGAGTTAAGCTAAACTATTAAGTTCAGTTGTAAAAAGTGACCCCTGCTCTGTAATAGTAGGTATTCTAATAAATATATTCTATTCGTTCATGCTGCATCCATTATTCAATCTATTAAGTGAGCTA
>LGAG01001489.1:553863-565713 GCA_001278395.1 Lerema accius
TAATCTTTATAAAAATCCTCATACCAAAAAATATACATATAAGTACTTATAAAATAAATTTAAAAAAAAATCTAAAAATAGTATTCAGAACAAAAAAAGTGAAGTATTTTTTTTTCTTTTTTTAAGATCTTACATAATAATATGGCAGTGAGCATGGTCTGCCGAGAAATGTAGGTACTGGCAAACGTTATCATTTGTTATTCACTTTATGTTTTTCCCTACTACGTTACTTTGTTCCGAAGACTGCGTCCATATATTTTTTGGCCTGTGATAAAATCCTAGCATTTGTCACTAAACTACTGCTCGACGGCTGAAACGATAAAAAATATGTCTACGATTGAAACTGATAAGTGGTGCTTTTATCGAGATACTTGAAGGGACCAAAAAAACTATCAGAATTATTGAAAGGCCTTCGTAGCAAAGGTTGTCCAATATTATGAGCATTTACTAAATATACTACTTGAAAATTTATGGTCGATATGCGGAGACCTGAATTGTAAATTTAAAAAAAAGACAATTTATTTTTGAAGTTATCAAGATAACTGCTCCAAATAAACATTTAAATATATCGCAATATTATACGAGATTCCTAAAATATATTGTGACAAATTCCATAACACCAGCCATTTAAATTATAGCATACGAATCGCCTACAATAACAGAATATTATATTTTATGAGTAACTTTCGATTGATGTTTATAGATAACGAAAAAGACCACCCACAGCTGACATAACGAAATAATAAAATCACGCGAAATGTATTTTAATTGGCCAATTAATTACGTCATCTATGGGTATGTTATTCTGGAGTTACGTCAAAACGTTACTAAGATTCATCTTTTTCACAACCCATAAGTGTTAACTTGGCCCAAATCGGCGCAGCATTGACTTATATTATTGACATAAAGACCAAGCATATACTTGCTAAGCTGCTGGACTATGAAGTCCTTGGATCTAGCGTTATAATGACAGTGCTTGCTGATTATTACCACCTTCTTAAAATCGACCGCAAAAAGCTTTACATTTTTCAGTTGTAGTATCTAAGTGGCACTAATTAAGTGAGTAGCGCAATTTCTTTTCGATCGGCAATGCTGTGAGGGTGGCAATGCTCTTGTGGAGGAGGAGTAGGAGTAGTAGGAGGGATTGTTAGTTGGTTAGTAGGTCCTGTTAGTAACAAGTGTTAATGAGAATATTAGTAGTTGTTAATTCGTTAGTGAATTCAGCAGAAGAGAGTACTATAAGCGCATGTTAGTCCTGGGAAACATTTAGTAGTCGTTAGCCCCACTCGAAATTGGTCAAAAGTTGCGTTTCTATAAAATAACCGATAGTCCGCTGGTTTTCAAACTATATTAAAAGTCAGTTAGTCTAACACAAACCCAAGAGGGGCACGTCTAGCGAAATCCAGCACAAAATAAACTCGACGATCAAGATATTGGGCCTGCGAGAAAAGACAAGTAGCTTAATTGAGTGCTGACTATGGGGGGTCTAAAGGTGTTGGCTTATGCTAATCAATTCACTAGTTTGTTTTTTACTCCCAATCGCAACTGGAATCGGCCATTATTTTTTATACGGGTTCCGTAACTGACGACTTAGCCGGAATTTTCTCCGACGGAATTTTCGGAATAAAGAGCTTTTTGTCCAATGATTAAAGTGGAATAAATGAATGACACGCTACCGATATTTCGTGATGACAATATTAAAGGCGTCTCAAATCTTTGACGGGATGTAATTAATTTAAATCGGGTTATTTTGTAGTTTTTAGTCGTCTGTGGTTACGAGTGTAGATACGTTGTTATTGAGTCTTTATTCGGCTATATTAATTGCATAATTAAAATTATATTCCATTTCGGCAGTTTCTGACAGTATTTAAAACATAATAATAAATTCTGTAACTGCAAAGTAAAAACAAAGTGAATTTTATAACTCTTTTAAACACGATTTTTAACCCTTCGTTTCAGGCATGTTTAAGTTGCGTCGAATTTTTTATGTAAGGTTACGGAACCCTCCACTGCCGCCGGGTCTAAGACGAGGTTTATTTTTTAACTGACCGTATAATTTAGCTCTGTCTTCGACGGGTTAAGATATCTTAGTGTGGTCTCTATACATTTGCTGTTTTATTTCGCGACCTTATGAGTGCAATGTGTCATCTGGGTTACTGATAAAGTTTAAATTTTAATCTCAGACCAAAAAATATAATAGACTCAGTTTTCAGAACAAAAAAGGGAGGACAATTTTTTTTATTTTTTTTACGATCCGACATTATGTCACCAAAGCACGGTTTACCGAGAAATGTACCGGGAAATGTTATCATTGGTTATTAATGTTATATTTTTCCCTACTACGCCTCTTTGTTCCGAATTCCGTCTATATCTTTTTTGGTCTGCGATTTTAAATTAAAAATGCCTACGAGTAGCTTAATAGACAGTTAATTAACAAAATTAAATAACATAACGTTGTTGATGCATAGCATAAAATGTTACTTATATTTAACTAGCCTATCGTGGTGAACTTTATTCGACACTTAAATAAAAAGTGCCTTATTAATCAAAATTAAATACCTATCTATAGTTTTTGATCATCATATTGATAAACTATTGCCATAATAGATTTTTAATAACATTTTGGCTAATGACTTACAGAAACTCGATCTAAACACAAATATTCAAAGAAATCGTCGTAGAACCTCATGTAATATTAATTTTTCGCATTTGGCCGGCGTGGTGGACTATGCCCTATACTCCTCATACTGAGAGGAGACCCGAGCCCAGCAGTGGGACAATTATGGTTTATGATGATGATGATGATGATGATGAAGTAGTTACAGTTACCCATCACTTAATAAGAACTCCAGTGAAACTAATAAGAAACGTCGACTCGTTTCGTGAACAAGGTGCGTGTTATTAATAATTTGTGCATATTTTACAGCGACCTAAACAGTTCTTTACCAGAACGCTTTGTAAGCAAACCCCGTTGCGTTCAATTTCACGTTTATTGTGTTAGTGATGTGCTACGTCAATATCCGTAGCGTTTTGTATCCGTAACGCGTGTTTACTTGGTATTGTATACCTTGTTTACGGATCGATGAATCCTGTGTGCTTCGGATAGGGTTTTGAGCTATATTAAATTGGAAATAAATGGTTATATTTTGCTATTGCATCACAGTTTTCAAAGCAGATTGTCCTAGCTTCGTATGAAATAAAAAGGATGATTTAAAATAATTTGTGTGCATTATTCATGTTATAGGAATAATTAGTAGTAGTTATTAACACGACTATTTTACTGGTATTGATGGAGGTAAATGAAAGAAGAAATCAAAGAAGTTTTCACGGAAGCCTACCGTCCTGAGGTACTCGAAGGGTAACCAAATATTAACATTTCTAGTGAGTTTATAAGGTGAAGAACTCGGAACGTATCCGAAAGGTGACGTTTGAGCACATCACTAAAGCACTCTACACGATAGCCGTGTCAGGGTCACGCATTACCGTAAAATGTAGGCACATAAACCTAATTGGATGACAGCTCCGCTTATGGTCAGCTTGGCTTAGACATTGACGAATATATTATCAGTACAGTTTGCCATACAAACATAATGTGTAACTATAAATCACCCTGAAAAGGGGCAGAGATTTTAAAGGGGTTTTAGAAGTTGTGCATGTCTAAGTTGTCTAGGTGTTATGAGTATTTTTAGACTAATTAATTGAGATAGACAACTCATAATGGATTTGTAAGCATCAAATTTTGTATAAAGTTCTTTATTGATGGAGACTAAGAAATGATTTATCAAAATATATGCACTAAGGGGACGTCTATTAAAACGTGAGGCGTTTTTGGAGAATTTTCAAGAGAATTGTGTGATAATATCCATCTCCCTCCGATTATCCCTTACTCCCAAGTAAGATTAGATAAGATTCGGTACCCCTTTCCCCCTAAAATGTTTAGAAATATCGTTTAGATGATCGCTGGCAGGCTTTTGCGTAAAGGTTCTTTTTTCTAATCACGTCCACATGTAGTCATTAGTATAAAAATACGGAACTGCTAAAAATTAGGAGAAGGGACAACTTTTTCACACGTCTTTGCACGCGTGATGCAAATTATTTCACATTGTCTTCACGCGTGAGATCCTGTTTCTTTTTACCAGATAGCATAGGATCATCATAGTTAATAAAAATGTTAACTGACTGATAGACACGCTACAGCCTAAACGGGTAGAGGAAGCATTAAACTTGACATAGAGGTTCCTTATAAAGTGTAGGGGGGCACTAAGAACGGATTTTCGGAAATTCACACTTTAAAGGGATAAAAATTAAATAGGGGATGAAACGTTAAACACTTCGCCAATTTTGAAAAATTATAACCTCCTCAAGCAAAGCTGCGGGCAAGCTAGTAATTGAATAAAATTATTGACTTTCCTATATACTATCGAAAATCTGTACACTCGTATTGTAGGTAAGTAAAACATTGCTATATTTTAAGTGCCTTACCGTAACTAAGCACGGTAAGTGGCAAGCCGTGGCGTGTCCACAACCTATACCGTAATTTAGTGTTTTGTCGTCTAATGTTATGGTAATCGGTTCCGTGGCAGTTTGATACGCTTTCCCTTTCACCCCACAGCCCCGCGGTCACGGTACCTCTTTATTTCATTGAATTTTTGACGCCGTTTCTGTAAATAACTTTATTATTCAATCGAAGTTTAATTGATTGAACTACGAATGATTGACGAACGCAGATTTGATACTGAATTGTTGAAAAATACGAGTACCTACATAATATATAAAATAAGAAAAAAGTTACGATCAGATTTGAATTAGGTACTTTAGGTAGGTCTTTTAATCTTTATTATTAAGGAAAAGAGTTCAAGCTAAGCATAATTATGATCTAGTAAAATGGCAAAGTTTACAAAGTGACCTATACGAAATACAAGTCGGATGATAAGTTTCTTAAACGTTTAAATTATCTAATACAAATTTTTAAAAACTACGGCTCTAACTTAGATACTCAATTCAGTAATAATAAATTAAAAAGAATTATTAAGTAGCAAGTTGCGATACAATTTAGTAGTTTGTAAAGAACAATACACACATTTACAGAGTAAATTTGTAAGTATAAACTCTTCAACCCGATATCGATATTTACAACACGAGAACGCCCCATCCCTAGTTCCCTACTCCATCTTGATATGCAAATCTACGGTAACAATCTGATCGTGACCACTCACGGTCACACTCAACGTTTGGTGACTTTGTTTCCCGAAACGAAACAAGTACACACATTTTAACCAACGTTATAATACTCCGCAGTGTTAATTACTCGTATTATGCAAAAATAACCGGTTATTCAAATGCAATAGATGGGGATTGGGTTCAGCTACCCTGAAGTAGGTACCTAACTTATGCTTATCTACCGGAAAATTTATGTTTTTTATTAAAGCTTACTCATATTTCGGTAATAAAAAGTCAATTTTAGCAATTTAGAACCTTTCTTGGGTGCTAATCGTTGCCGAAATTGGAAGTAATGATCGTTTTTTGTAAATTGTCTGAGATTATTTTATTCTTTTGGAGATGGTATGGTAATTAATTGGCTTAGCAATGACTTCGATGCGAACTAATCAAAGAGGCTATTACTAACTGAAAATATGGTGAAAAAAAGAAAACAAAATATCATGACTTATGTAGGTACCTTAAGAATGAATTGAAACTTGCAGCAATTAAGTTACGCTTTTCGAACCGAATTGCAATACTTGTGAATGGTCTTTGAAGTGTTACCCAGTAGTATTTTTATAGTATTCATATCCTCTCGTATCTGAAAATAAACAGAGCTCTTACTTAATTACTCGACAACGCCAGAATGTTTTTTGACCGAAAGTATGTTTGTCAATTTCCTTAACACGCTCTACAATGCAAACGGCTTGATAGATTTCACTATACAAAGTGTCATCACATTCTTCTTTATTGAGGGAGTGACATAGGCTATACCTCGTTTTTTTCGTCGTGACATAAAAGGTAAACAATCTTGGCACTACTTTTATTCATTTCATTAATTTAAAAAAATATTTAAAAGTATACAGAAATTTATTTTAACATTAAATGTTTATTCTTTAATTTCTTTTAATTTGTGTCTGTCTTATTTTTAAATCGAAAATTACAATAAAAAGACACTGTAAGATTGTTTACCTTTTAAATCACGACGAAAAAACGAGGTATACACTGAGCTGCAATACTAAGTATCACACTTTATAAATTGCAATAACTTTTTGAGTACACAAGATTACTATCGAAATAAATAGCACTCGAAAAACAGTTTAATTTAGTATATAAAACCTTCATAGTCGGTAATCTAATTTTAAAAGATAGCTGGGAAAAAAGTCGTGAACAAAAATAACAGTTTTTTTTAAAGGTTCAAAAGTATGATATCTACTTAGTTTTGCAGGTCAGTGTAATTCCCCACTTCCATTTTGTGTTTATTTTGCTGATTGCTAGTATTAAAATTAGCAAATAAAAGATCTATCCTATTTGATGCTTAAATATGACACAATGCCGAAACCAATGATCAGCAAATACTATCATCAATCACGGCCGCGATGGAGTGAATTTTGTAATGAAGACTGCAAATTCCTGTTGATCTCTATTAATCTTTGTAGCGACATGGATAGGCTATTAAGAGTTTATTTTTGTGCCCATTTGTTCGGGTCATCTTGCTCTGATCGCATCGATTTGTTTTAGTTAGCAACCGAGCTACTTACCTACTATACTAGTTAGGTTGGTAAAAAAACAAATAAAATTATAGTCTCAGATCTTGTAAAGTTATGCTCCATCGAACGGACATAATTTGGTATTCGTAGAATTGACAAATGTTATTTAATAGAAAATTAGGAAACATCCGTGTAATTTGGGAAACAATTACGTAATTTAATAATGATGTAGTTATTTGTAGTTAGTTTAAAAGATGATAGTAATATGTTACTCTATTACAAAAAAAGGATTACAAAATGTAATCAACTTCTTCTTAATTCTATCTTAAACATTTAGTCAAAACCAATGTTAAAAAATGGAAACGTAGCGGATATCAAATCAACTGTTAAATAATTGTTTTCAGGAACCACATAATCAATATCTACTTCCTATATTAGCTACAAACGTTATGAAATAAACTTAATCTCATGACTCATGAGACTGTTTAGATTACAATAACATTGAAAATCCCAAAAATGTTATCGATATTTACACATACCTACCCACTCGTTTCGTCCCAACCCTAAACACGGCGGTTAAGAAGCCGATTTTTAAACTGATATTCGCGTGTAAGCAGAACTTTTTTGTTCATAATTTTTCGATTTTCACGGTGATTCGACTTCGGATAGCATCGATTTTCGCCTCAAGCACGCACCGCCTTACTTAATTCTTGATTTAGTACCGCATCATATTTTGATAAGTATTTTTAATTTGAATAAATTATGTTTTAAGGGTGTTATTGTCGGTTAATGCGTGGCTTAATCATAATGTCGTGTTTCATGGTAAAATGTATCAGTAAAAAGTTTTTGTATAATGTTAAGGGATGTCCCTTTTTTGGAAAACCACCATCTACTTTTTTATCTATTAACTCTATGGTAATTCTTGACGGATTAAAACAATACAATTCCATTTTTAAATTAAGATAATTTATGTGATTTTCGTACGCTTATCAATAGCCCAAGGGTTTTTATACACGACGTTTTTAACGTAACATCGATGCGCGCTTACGTCGCGTTTTTGTTGATAGTCATCGTATAAAATGACAGGAACGCAGATAAAACGCGTTGAAAAAGCGCGTGTGTATCAAAAAACGCGCGTTGTCATCGCTTTAAAAGCTTTAAAAAATCGTGTGTAAGGCTGTTATACTCTGTGGTAGTACTTTAAAAGTAAAGTCACTGTACATTGACGTGGTGATTACCTACATTAAGAATGGTAAAACGCGCGATAAAGATGTCATACTGTTACATTTGGGGAAAGAACGGTGATCGCGCACAGAGATTGGTTACTTTACGAGAGAAACCAAGGCTTTATAGTACTTTAATTCTTTCGGTTCTTTTAATGAATTTAATGTTACTTCAATTTATATGACATTACAAATTAGTTGGCTAAGTACTTGTTAATCAAAGAAAGTTTTACTCGTGCCCAATTAAGCGGGAACTGTACGTGTTTTATTTTACTGATATACCTATTAATTTTGCCGCTTATATCCAGAGTATATACGTACCTTTTACACGATAGTTTTTAATCATTTAAAAAACATATAAGTACTTAAATATTTTTTTAAACTATTTTTTTTTATTAATGTAAGTAAACATAATTTTAATATTAATTTGTTGTTTCAGGAAAACGTCAATCGTGATGCCGCATACAGGTATATTTTTTATATCAATTAAGTTAATGCTTAACATGGTCGCAATTGGTATTTTAGCAATGAAATCGTTGATTTTTAAGCACTTTCAGCGATTTAGAAGCCTACTTTACTTTCAAAGTAGGTAAAACTTTCTACATACAAGAAAATAATTGCGCGAAGATTAAAAAAATCTGAATTAAAATTTTTATAATCACACAATAATTTTAAGGTAAACCTGTAATTTGTTTAACAAAATTTTAGTTTTTTAAAGAATTATTTTCTCAATGCGATAATTATCTTAATATAAAACAGTCTACAGATTAAGAATAAATAAAAACATTTTTTTACTTGACAATCTGAATCTGTATTCTCTACGCACTATTTCCATTAAAAAAAAAAACAAAATTACCATCTAAACCTTTACCGTAAAGCCGAGTAGCCTTCAAACAGATCTTAATTAAGAGAAACGTTACAAGAGGAGACGTAAGAATTTACCTCACGCGTCGAAATCATAAGCGTTTCAAGGAACCTTTATCGGGTATGGCCATTAACAGTAATTAAGGGGATCTGCTGGATCTCGTATTGAGATAACATCGGATCTGTATCGGCCCACCCGGCAAAACCAACTCGGTTTCTAATTCATTATACATGCTTAAGCTTACATTAACGGGTTGTGTTCACAATGCTTTAGGTCGTTAAGAAAATATTGGAGTTGATTTTAGCAAATATTTTTCAGTAGTCAATTGGTTTTTTAATACGTTTTATTTTTAAGTTTTAAGGGTAATGAGAATTACTGGAACTGTTCATCGTGTCTATATTTTTATTTATAAAAATTCATAAAAGCCGGTTTGAAGTTGATTATTTTAGACTTATTACTGTGTAACTTTCATTTAGCTTTGGGTCTTTTTGTATCAAGAGGGGATATTTTTTTTGGACCGTACATACTTAAAACCGTACTTACGGTTACGGGTTTCGTGGGATTTTTACCCACTAAAACCCCCTGGGCAACTATCCATCAGTTAAAGAGAGAATCCGGGATCACATATGAACGAACTGGTGCCAACTTTGCCTATACCTATTCAGGTCGTCCCGCCTTCAGTCCTTATTACAGTTATCTATCTATGTAGATGGGTTGGCGACCTCAATTCTTTGTGTAAGTTAGTCGTGTTAGTAAATATTAGTAGTCCGGTTAGTAATCGTTAGTAATTGTCCCACTCGGGGTTGGGGTCAACTGATACGTTGTTACCCTTAAAAACAGATAGTTATCTTTAGTTCCAAAGGGTTCATATTCACCTCATTTATAAATCATCTCATTACCTAAACCCTATTAAAATAATAGTAATACGTTGGTTGATTAAAATCGCTACTGTTTTATGTATAACCTGCTTAAGTCGTATTCGTATTCTCCGTGGAATAATTTAAAATCTCGCCGTGATATCCAAATAATCGTAGCAATTATGAACTTTACGAAAAAGGCAAAAACACCGGTTGATGTCAAACATTTAATTATGTCCAATAAAATATGATATTTATCGTAATATCTCATACTGCAGTCATAAATGTGATAGTATCAGAGCATTAGATATTTAAGTTCTTTGATATAGTTCCGAATATTTAAATAGATTCTTGAGATCACACACGTTGTTTCCGATAGTTTATAATTTATTGTAAATCGTCTGTGGTTTATTAATATTTATATGATGTTAACTGATATTGTATCTCATTTGGAGATCTTACAGTGGCAACTGGCAATCTGACGCTGTGATGAATATAATTAAAATATTTGATTGTGTATGTTACATTTGTTGAAGAGTTACCGTTTATCGTTTTGTTATCATGTATCTAGTCGTTAGATATTTTAGAAGTAAGGTTTTGAACCACTATTCTCTCCAATTGTCGATTCAGAATCTGAATTCCTCATTCTCACGCCGAACGCTATGAAAAAATCTATGGGAATGATAATAAAGGACGCCATTTTTTCGCGCCTAATGTCATTCCCATACATTTTTAGATAACGTTTGGCGTGGGCGTTTGAAGGAAAGGGCATTTGGCTATAGGCTTTGATGCAATTTCCGGACGTCTGCGCCCAGGTTAAATCGAGTGGAGCTTTATTTATACGACACGACTAGCGGCATATTTGTATGAAAACATTTTAGTAAACATTCACACTCGTTTCTGTCATTGCCTTCATATATTCAATAAAGAACCGGCTATTTAATAATATTGTTTACAAAAAACCGTAACTATACTTTTATACTATACTCCGTAAAGTGCTTTACTTTTAAAATATGTTGGAAATTTGAAAGTGTAAAAATTCTTAACTTTACAGTTATAAATTATTATATTATACTAAGATATAGATTAAGCTGCCGGACAAAAATTTTATAATTCAAGAGTGTTAAAATTTAAAATTCTTTTAATTTTTAAGCTACATACCTACCTACATGTTTCCGAGTTCACGGTATGGAAGAAAAAATGAGCGCGCGACCGCCGCGTACCGCTGTGGGAGTCCGCTTCTGGCATTCCATCACCGCTGTTTTGTCGTGGTTTTGTCGCTTCTTAATTACCAGAGCCGTTCATGTGTTACGTATAAGTATTTTGGTACTTACAACCAATGATAGCTTAGTGGTTTGAATGTTAGTCTCCCGAACGGGAATTCCTGAGTTCAAATCCGGCACGCACCTCTATTTCAAAAGTTATTTGCGTTAGGCTGTGTTCCTAGTAGACAAACTGTTAGCGCCCGAGTATGCTGCTTTGTTGCAAACTGAAATTCGAGTTAACTACAATCTCAGATCAATTTTCCTGCGTAGCAACCGTTTTTGCTATGAGTCAACCTCTAACTGAGACAGTCGGCGTACGTAACGCTGCATACTGCGTAAATTAAGCGCAGAACTAGCAAACTGTAGACACTACATTTCAAATATATGAAAGGGTGTATTAAACTTATAGTCCTACTAGACGATGCCCGCGGCTCCGCCCGCGTAAAAGTCGATAAACAAAATATTGATTTTATCCCAAGGGAACCTATAATCGGGATAAAATATATCCTATGACCTATTCCTGGATTCAAACTATCTGTGTGCCAAGTTTCAGCTTAATCCGTTCAATGGTTAGAGCGTGAAGGAGGGACAAACATCCAAACATCCAAATATCCAAATATCCAAATATCCAAATATCCAAACATCCTTACAAACTTTCACATTTATAATATTAGTAAGATACGCCGCAAACTCAGTCAACCGCTACTGGAGACACAGCGTTAAAAATTACTTTTCACATGCTTTGGTGCAAGACAAAATCGTAAGGAAATCTGCACACCTGAAAGTTCCCCATAAAGTTCTCAAAAGTGTATGATATCTGACAATCCGTACCCACTTGGCCAGTCATTGGCTATGGCCTGTGTTGCTCACATTTTGTGTATAGCTACCACATGATACGGTATCAGCTCAAAAGATCGGAGGACAATTTATAAACGGTTTGATAAACGTCTA
>LGAG01001489.1:573086-595112 GCA_001278395.1 Lerema accius
AGCGAGGGCGAGTCTACTAGTCTATGATATCATAGACTGTACTCTAAAAAATATAACACCTCCTAGTCAGAACGTCTTTAACAAACGGGCACTCAGAACCATTCAACCATGTGTCTCAAATCAGATCACATGCTTGTTCCAAAGAGACAGCCGTCAAATCTAACTGTGAATGTTCATTTTAAACATCTTCGAGTTCTGACTTTATTGATCTAGTTTGTACACCTGGTTGCAAGTTATTTGTGACAGGGCACGAGCCTTTTCGTCATAAACCGATCGTAGTTTAAGATCGTATTCGCGAGAATCGATTTACGTGCGATTGACGTCTAAAAGCACGAGTTTCATGAGAGCTTCCATCAAATGTAGTTATTTGTGTGCTACCATTACCCCAGCGCTTTATTCCGACGCGCGATGTGCATATGCATACAACATGCATGCATAATAATAATGTATATGCTTAATATTCATGATAAACCTTCTCGTATCACTCCTTTAAAATCCACTCCGTAGTTTCAAAGATCTAAACATAAGACGAGAGGCAACATTGTTTTATTAATAAATAATGATGTAGAATGCTTTAGAATTAATAGCAGAAATGTTAATATTTTTGGTGAAAATTAACTAAGTATCTTATAAAAAAATTATCTATTTCAAAAAACGCATAGTTGTAAAACATCTTATTTTACAAAAGACAACCTCATATTTCTTTATTTTATCAGCCGAAGTCATCATGTCTTCAGTTTAATTGCAGCATAAACCGTAAATACGTTCGTACTGACAGGAGTGTTCCTATCTCCAGGATCTGATACAAAGAACCCAATTTTTTCTTCATAATTGGCGATGAGTTCAGGTAGCGAAGGGAATTTGGCAATCAAATAAATATTAGGGCTAAATGGGACAGGTGGAAGTACAAAACCGCTCAATGAGTGACGACCCTTCGTTGAATCGTAACGGAAACGTAACAATATCATCTTGTTAATGAGGCCAAATTATGATAGGTTTTTGTTCCTCGGCGATTTGACTTAAACAAATGAAGTGGAGACAGATTACTTCGTTTTCCTGTTTTCGCTTTATGCGTCACTGGATTTTGCATCGGTTTGCATAATTTATGTCCTAAATTAAGATTATGCAGTTATCGTTTTATGTTATTCTCTGTAGGATTTTTTATGATATTTGTAAGTTTTTTGTTCAATAAAGAAAATGCTACCAATTTTCTTAATAATTTTCATCGTTATTACAAACAACATTTACTTTGCTCAGTTATTGACTACTGAATATAACTAACCTATCTAAGATAACAGACATGCATACATACGTACATAAAAACACACTACCCTTTTTCTGGAGTAGTCGGAAAAAAATACTCTTACCAACTGTAACCAGGTACCCACTCATTGTAACCAGGTACCCAATCACTGTAACCAGTTACCCCTTTGTAACCAGGTCAAGCGGGCGTCAACCAACTCGGCGGTGTGTTCGTCAACGGCAGACCACTGCCCGATGTAGTTCGTCGACGGATCGTCGAGCTAGCCATCATGGGAGTCCGGCCATGTGACATCAGTCGACAACTCCTGGTCTCCCACGGCTGCGTCTCCAAGATCCTCACCAGGTTCTACGAGACCGGGTCGATAAGACCTGGCTCTATCGGCGGGAGTAAGACTAAGGTTAGTTTTTTTAGAATTCAAGTAGTACCACTTCTTTGAGGTACCAAATTTCAACGGGAAACGAGTGACCTTTCTTTCCTTTTTTTGTTCTTTATCACTTGATGACCCCGTGAACTTCGTATTATCTACATATATTTTCGCTTTATCGTTATTACTATTTTCCGTGGATTTTTCCCTGTTTTTCATCTTTCTAATTTTCCCTGGTCTTTCATGAATATTTTAAAACCAAAGTTAGCCAAATCGATCCAGGAGTTTTAGCGAGACTAACAAACAACAATTTACGAGTAATTTTATAGAGATAGACTTCTTATATACTGTTTTCTATTCTTTAAAAACTACTTTTAGTTAGCAAATGCAGGGTGCGAATATTAGGAGTCCAAAAAATAACACCGATAAGAATTTATCCGTCAATAAAACAGGCACCGAATCGTCAGGTCACGACGTTTGACGGCAATCAACGGTAATAAAATATAATGGAGCTGGGTTTCGGCTTCTGCGTTGCCCTTTCGACACGGTGAACGTCCCGACCAGGCAAGGATATTTGAGGGGATCTGTGGATGTATTTACAAACATAGATAGATAGAATAGGCTACCTATAATCCATTTTTTAACTTGTCTTATTTTAAAAACGAAAACACTAATTTTCTAAGTAGCTTTTGTGAAAACTTAAGCATAACTGATATTGAAGTGATAAAATCATTGCAAAATTACTGGAAAAGAGTGAATGACATGAAAATGTGTCATCCGTTACAACGTTTACGTAAAACTGCGTGTTATATAGGACAAGTTAAAAAAATTAAGTGGTCGTCGTATTATATGTTTTTGATAGAAAGTAGGCAGATACAATTAGGTAAGACATACATTTTATCGTGTGTAGTGACATATTCTGTATCCTGAGGATCGATAAAATCGGGATAAATTACGAGTATATCTCATATCCTTGCACTAAATTAGACCTACCCGTTCGCTAAATTTCAACTAAATCAGTCTAGCAGTTCGGCGTGAAATAGTAACAGAGAATTAAATAGACGGAGTCAGTTTTGCATTTAAAGTTTAAGATTTAACTCAGATCATAAAAGTTGAATGCTAATTTTAATAATAATTACACTTAAATCGGCCCATACTGCCTTTTTGATTAAAACTTAATGCGTAAAAAACAATCGAAAATATTGTTATGAGTTACCATACTGCCTTTTTGATTAAAACTTAATGCGTAAAAAACAATCGAAAATATTGTTATGAGTTACGTTTAATTACTGGTAAATACCTTTTTATTTTGGTTAAGTTAATACGTAATATTTCATGTAAAGAATCGATTAGTCTTTCCACAAACTTCCATACTCTTCAATAACTTTAGACCGTTCTGTATTAGGAAACAGGAGAATCGATTAACAAGAACTGTAGCTCAACAAAAGATATTATCTTATTAGAACATAGTCGAATAGTATCGAGTATCGTGTCGAGTCGATATCATTCGATAATCTGAAAGATGAGCCGTGAAGCTCAGCGGTATCCAGTGAGCGGTAGAGCGACCTTACTAAATTCGGTACGCTAATAAACAAACCATTTCGATGTTCCACAAAAGGACGCCGACGCAGAATTGATTACAACAAAATACTTCGAAATCACCGAATACTTTTATTGGCGGTGTTATGAGAACATTTAATTGACTCCTAATCAAGACGGCGGAATAGATTGTACCGATTGTACGATCAATGTTTTCGGTTCGAATTCGACGTTTGACATGATCTCATCGGCTAACTGATGTTACGGGTAAATTGATTTTTTATTATTCTTGCCTCGTATATTATTATTTGAATTTGAATGTCGTGATTAAAAAACCTACCGTTTTAATTTCTGTAGGCGCAGAATCTCATTGCTTCACTAGGGTTCTCTGTGACGTGGGTACCATGAAAAACGGAAATAGATAAAAGATACACTCAAATGTCTACCTTGCTGAGAATCGAACTTAGGACCCATTAAATGGTAGTCTGGCAATAATGATCACTTAGTATAAATAACTATTATGTATCAGCAATAATATTTGAATGTGCATAGACGATAACATACAATGCTACTTTATAATTTTTACCATATTGCCTGAGGATATCCTAACGTAAAATGTAAACAAACAAAAGGATTCCTCCGATAAAATATCTTAATTACGAATCCGAATTTTAATAACACGCTTCGTTACCTCTAATAGAAGACCAGCACATGAAATTTGAGCATGTCGCGATTAAAATTTAACTTTACAAGAGCGAATCCTAAGTGTGGGAACGCATGCGATCAACTACTTTTGCTTACAAATATTTACCGTTACTGACTGATAAAAACCGTAATCAAACCATTGTACGATATACCACAAAAGATGGAGTTTTCACTCAAATACTGCACAGTATTATAGCCTTTTTTGTAAAAAGAAAAGATGCGAATTTCCCGTGAAAATCTCACATACGAGTACGCTAACGTATAGGTGCATTGTACGCATTTCTAGCGTGGAGCGATTATCCGATACGATACGCTTTTTCGAAGATTATCCGTGATCGCCACAGAAGCATTTATTTTTCTCGATGGCTATGACCGGAATCTATAACAAATGGTAGCCATTCGATTCGTTATAAATTATAATTGAACTCGGCAGCAATCATTCGAGTTCTAGCTAAAATTCACCATGAAAATCGTTCATTTGTCTTAAATTGTAGTAATTGTTCTCAGCGATAGATAGATCGATCCATGTCTAATACATTTATATCGATTTCTAGTTGATTACAGTTTATTGTGTTAATAATTTCCTTTGCACTTTCTTAAAATAGGTATTTGTAGAAGTAAGAATTGTTAGTGACACCTTAGTTGCATTTTAGTGCCTGTCATTCGTATTGTACTGAAATCTCAGGACATTTTAGGATAACATGGATTATTCATGACTTGTAGCTTTATATCACGAACAACAGGTACACGTAAAAAAAGTTCGTTACACCATTACAGCTAAGGCAATTCTCTTTGTCATATCATGGTTATAATCAGCTCTCATGTGATATAGCAGGACATCATGACTACTTCGCATTAGCAGTTTTAGATATTATAATCGTAAATAGGTCCGTTAATAGTGCTCATCGGCTCATCCTGAGGTTGTAGTTTCACCAATCCAACAGAAATAATACGCGTATAAGCTAATTAAGCCGTCGAAGTACAGATACGACCGTATACCCACTTTCGACTGTAAAACGAGAACCTATACATTGATTGGGAATACATGCAGGTGTTATATTTTGCATTGCACGAATCGTTCACTGGCTGTCTTCGATTTACGACCACAAGTTATGGTCTTTATGATCGATGACCACCATTTATGACTAAATGACTACAATTAGGGCCGCGGCGGTTTATGGTCTAAGGGCGGTATTGAACACGTTCACACAAAATTTAAATGTCCCGATTGTTAGCTGGTCTGTCGGAACTATGACGTGAGATATCGATTCATATCTCATTTAGTGTATTTAGAGAGTTTTTTAAAATTAATAATAGGTAGTTTCGCGATAATTTATATTCTAAACATTAAAAAAACAATTGAGTCGGACCACATAAGTAAAAAAGTAATTTAGTAAATTGGGTCTTTTCAGACTACAATTTTCTTTTTTCAATATATTTTTTTTCTTTGTAGAAATTAGTACAAAGACTACGTGAGTGATAATAAATTCAGTGTTGTTCTAACTGAATCCTTAGTTTTTAGTATCAAAACTACATCCAAATTTTATCGTTAAAAGTTAGTATGGAACTTCTTAATAACACGGTATGGTAACGGTAAAATTATAATAAACTAATGAATTCTTTTTTTCTTCAAACTTAAGATAAAAAAAATATTCCCTTTTTCCTTTTACGATAAGATAATGTCTGATAACTCGAGTAGCAGGTATTATAATTATTTAAGGTGCATTCTTAAAATTTAAGAAAACTTTTAAATTAAAAAGTTACTGTAAATTGGTGCGGTCATTTTAGACATTATGGTGTCTAGGGTAATAGATACCTACCTACTTATAGTACCTATAGGTACCTTTACCGTATCATTGCAAGCAATTAGTCAGTTTGCAAGCACTCGCGAACTACGTTTCAACGAAATATTAGGTACCATAACAATTAAAAGCATTACGTATTACCAATGCATACATTTTAGTTGACGTTTTACTACAAATGTTAATGAAGCATAAAATTTTGCGGATATTTTTTTTATTTTTATTTTATTTAGCACGCTGTTTTACATAAACCTTGTAACGGAAATTACTTTTTCATGTTATTCACACATTTCCAGTAGGTAATGTTCACTTCAATATCACATACTGGTTTGGAAAAGAATGATTTTGTTTTACATAATAATAAGACAAGTTAAAAAAAAACATGAAGAATAGATCTACTACCGCATAGTTTACGAGTACTTTAATAAGACAGACAAATAATTTTATGTAGGGTCAAATAAGTACTAATAATAAGCCCTAAAAAGGGCAATGTTCAGCAATTATTCGACTACGACCTATGACCACATTGACCAATTACATAGGTGGTACACGAATGCCAAATCACCCCAATATCCGGAACTGTAGCGACACCATTTATCTAAATAACATGTTTAAAATTCGAAGGGGAGTAATATTGCCAGTTAGTTATGACATTTGTTTTTTTTTTCTTTCTGAGTATTTGTCCAAATAAGTTTCTTTGGTATAATTTTGTGGAATAAATTCTATATGTCTTGGTTTGGGCATGTTATGAGGAGAGAGGATACGCATGTTACGAGAAGAGTGATGAATGTGAATATGTGTGAGCAGAGGGGACGAGGGCGGCCGAAGAAGAGATGGATGGATTGTGTGAAAGATGATATGCAAGTTGCGGGAGTAAGTGTGGAGATGACGGCTGATAGGAATGAGTGGAAGAGACGTACGTGTTGCGCCGACCCCAAATAAAATTGGGAAATGGGCAGGAGGATGATGATGATGAAATTCTATACAATAAATATGATTTAACATTGTGATTTGATGTCGTAAAGCTATTAAATTATGATGAAATAATTATTTGAGGTTAATTTATTTTATATTTCTAGTTAATTTAAATAAAAAAGAATATTTTTTATTATATTATGTATTCTTCCTATTTCTATTCTTCATGTTTTATTAAATAAAAAGAAATATTAACACGTTGCAGCTGCTAATAAAATCGTAAAGCGATATAAAAATAGACAAAATAATAATTATAGTAGGTATTTTTTCAATTCTATATAGTTCTTATAAACTTTGTTTCAATACAATCGAACAAATTCTTATTTGTCGAAGCAGTGGCCTCGTGGGTTGTGAATTTACAATCCCTTTTCGTACATTTGACATGGACATGGCAACATTAGTGACAGCTAAACTGTGCCCGAGTGCGGTTTGAACGCTCATTTCGATATCTCTATTAGATCTTGCATTTGTGATGGCTGATAGGTAATTTCTACTATTCATATTTTACATGTCAACCTGTATTTCTAATTTGCTGCTCAATATGGAACATGCAATGAATTTTAAATTAGGTGCCTAATATTTCATGGAAATTAAATGATTACTAGGTTTGTAAGTTGCACTCTTGATTTTTAGCTACCTATAGATTTTCTTAGTCTAAAAAATAAATCACTTGTAAATTTGTTTTTGGTTTTTATTTTATTACGTAGGTAAAATGAAACATTATATGAAATTAAAAGATGCCATGGAATTTCAGAAAATTTGCAATAATAAAACTTCGAAAAAAAAAACAATCAATCTTCTGTACCTACCGAAGATAACAAGAACGAATAAATAACGGAATTCCTATGAAATTAAATCGACCAACACGCCGGTATATTATTGAAAACAGATAAGGATCGCCGATGCAATGACATGCCAAAGCGACATTAACAGCTATGTCAAACAAAATAACGTGAATATCAAATATTCAATGCTGGCAACACGTTAATCCATAGCATGTTTAATTGCGCAAGCAACACCGATGCGCGCTTTATTTCTTTTCAAATATGGAATAAGTTCGTGTGGTAGCATTGGAGTTGTAGAAACTGAAATTATGATATGAGCTCCAAACACAAAATATTGAGAAAAGGATGATTAATAAAATTCATAATTATTGTTGTTGAAGGATAACTTGTATTGATTTACTTGCATACCGAAACCTGCCAATTCTTGAAACCTTTGAAGCATTTCCATTTCTTTAGTACACTCTACAGCCTAAAAGGCTAAACTGATTTCAATGGGTTGGATTTTTTATATTTTTCTAGTTGAATCAAAATTCCTTAACGTAGCTAAGGCAGGGGTACAAAAAAAAGAATTTAGAAGATAGAAATGACAATATCTATATCAGAAACCAGTGGACTATACTACGTTTTGTCGCTACGTTGGCTGCTGGCAACTGATAAACCACAACGCTTCATGGGAGCACACATCTGTCAGCTAGTGGCTATCGCGGTGTTGTCTGGTAATGCCCTAATAATGCCGGGTCGATAGGGATGTCAGTTAAACTGCTTTTTATTTTTTCCTGATTGCGCCAGAAAATGCTTTTCAAGAGTATGTATGTTCATTTTCCATTTCTTTAACACGCTCTACAACAACGGCTGTATGGATCAACTATATCATGTGAGGTTTGGAGGTTTCATTGAATGCATCATCATTGTGAAAGTGACGTACAAACTAGTTCCAAGACTATGTTATGAAAAAGTACACTCTGACTACGTTATACCTAAGTTGAATTAAAATTCGTTCAACAGAATGACTTACTCTTAACATATAAACATTCACATCATCCAAGGGCAACATACTCGGGGTAAAATCTATTCTATTTTCTATTTCTATATGGACAATTGGACATCTATATGTGTAAGAACTTTATGTTAATCGATATAACAAACAAACATTGTTACATCTTCAAAAAAAACATTTATAGGAAGTAGAATGAGATTACTATTAACTCCAAAGTTTTCCTAATAGAGTCATGCAAAGAAAAATGTCATGAAAGACTTGTCTTATTTAAGACTTCAAACAAGTAACTACATTTCTTTACGACATTTAACCACCGGACTACATGCCTATTAGCTTCTAGTTCAATAAAAGGATTGTATTTTATTCGATTTATACGATTTAGTAATCATAACAGTTGTATGGTTGACGACTAGTACGAACCAACCCTCAGTATTTTCATACCTTAAGTCGGATTTGCGACGATAAAATTCGCTTTATGGTACGCTTATATGGATTACATCGTCAATATTATTACTCGCCTCTTAATACCGTAAAGCTGGTTCATAAAACATATTGGAAATTATATTCGATACGTCCTCTTTATCGCGCCTCTGGTATTGCCGCTTGTGTGCACTATCCTTTGTTTTAGGGTTGCCATGTTAAGCAGAATTTTTATTTAAAAAAAAATCTAACAACTCTTCTAAAATTATGTTATTCATTTGTTAGTATGTGTGTATGAGTACTAGATATTTAATTTAAGCTATGTTTTATTTAGTTGGGGACCTTAATTTCACGTAAAGCATTTTTGGCGATTTCATCATATTCGGCATAACCCTTAATCCTTAACCCCAAAATAAGATGTGCTGAGATTGTTAGTAATAATATTATAGTCATAAGGTTTGATGAGTAGGTACCTATAATTTAAAAAGCATAATTTACCAATTGTCCCTAAATAAATTATTTTCCAGCCCAGAATAATCAAGAAAACATACCTATTAATAAAACTGTTTTGCTAACATGATTATATCGTAAATTCGCGAGTACCTCAAAAGAAAATCCTTGTCGTCTTTACCTAAGTAACAGATACGGTAATCAATATTATTTTATTTACAAGTAACTTTTTTGCCGAATTCCATTTTATACATTCCAACCCTAATCGCAATAGTTACAGCTATAAGGCTAAGGCTAGAAACATCTTATTCGCTTTAAACTCAATAAAGCCATATTTTAAGATACGTTAATACGGAACAGGGATTACGTATAATAAAAACGTCTGAAGTTCCTGGAATACTTGGATTTGATAACAAGCTATTGTGTAAATCGCACGTTTTAAAATAGTGCTGCGGTTTTAGAATCTCACTTTATTGAGGGTGAAATACGTTAAGATATTACTTATGTTTCGATATTATAAAATGCAACAGCGATACGTTACCGGCTAAATAAAAGGTGGATTCCCATAATTTGGTCGGCAACGGATTGGAGATATTTCTGATTTTGTTGTTGATGGGCGCGAGACGGTGGCAACTTATTAGGTGATTCGTGTGTTAATATAATATGTTTATAACTAAATAAGGGCTTCTTTTTTGACTGAGAATACTGTAAGGACTAATAGGAATTATTTTTAATAAAAATGCAAAGTACCTAAATGGCATAGATTAAGTACATACTTATATACTAACTACTTCGTAATGATTAATTCCTACTCCATTAGTTAATGTGTACGGAATCTTTATGTTTACATCATTACATACTAAATTGCTGTCACACTCATTATTGGATTAAGAATAAGGCAACCTGCAAACCCAGGAAACGACCTGTGACATTAAACGAGTGCTCGAAATTGGGTCGCTCATTCGTTTTTGTCATAAAAAACCTTTCAACTCCTAGATAACTAGCCGTAGGCAGCTGTAATACCGCATTAAGCCAATATTAACTGCAGAGAAACGTCATCTCCCTCCCTCGAATTAATATCGAATCATTCCGTCATTAAAGCAACGGGTCTCACGCCCCGGCAAATTATCTTTCACCCCATCAGGAAGGTGGAAAGTCTAATAGAAATCGGTAATAAGAAACTAATCGTCCACGCGTTTGCGGACAGTTACGACCGCCATTTTGTTGCGCGTAGCGGGCTCGTGCAAAAACCGATATTGGATGTGTCAGTGTATGATTGATGCGCGCGCGCCGAGCAAAAACCGTCGTATGAACGGAACGGCCCGTGACGTCCGAGAATGCCGCGACTACCGCACTTCGCTTCATTTATTCATAATCGCACCGCGAGCGCCCTCGTCAACATTTACCGTAATATTAACATCTCATGAGATACCTACGATGATCGGATTCTGTATTGAGCTTCCCTGATAAGTTGTTTAAATAATTTTTTGCTTGTATGTTCTTGATAAGTATAAATAAAAGGTGTTTATAGAGTGTTGATATTATTACTGCGGATGTCTTCCGTACGGATATCTGTTGAATAACTAGCTCGGTAGTAGGGGTCCGTCATTAGGAGGTCGGCGGGATATTATGTACCTCCAAAAAGCTTTATGTCAATGTGATTCGAGCATGCTGAGATTGGTAGGTTGTCTAAAATCTTTGCTGCCTATTAGCTATTAAATAAACGGTTTTTATTTTTTACGCCTTATAGCTAGGTACGCAGTTATAGTAAAATGTTTAGTGCATTATTGTTTAATGCCATTGATAACGCTTAACGGTATTGCCTAACTAATTAATCAGATGCCGTTTTTTCGACTTAAATGGTTTTCGCGCTTTGAATTAGTCTACGGTATATCAGCATTTTAACGCGATAATTAATGCACTAGCTGTCGCAGCCGCTAACGCTTATACAGAAGTGCCAATAAAGTAAAAAATCAAAAATGAATTTAAACATGTTTACACTGCAGTGATGGAAAGCCAAACAAGCAAATTTTCTGCTATAAAATTAAAGCGACATCTTATAATGTCAACCGGAACTAATTGCTTGGCGTGTCCTCTAAAGCACGAAAACCATGAAATCGATCATACTAGCGGTCAGCTCAACATTGTATCATTGACCTTTTTAAGTAAACATTGCTTCACCGATTAATGTAAGTCGTTACCATGTTAACTTCTGTCTGGCCTATAATAGCTAATATTATAATAATCTATGCTAGACATAATTACCAGGCACATCAATTAACATCCATCACATTTCCAAGTCAAGGAATTGTACAGATAATAATCGGTTTCAAGAGTGCGTGTCACGTGATATCTAACGCTAAATCGTGCGGTCGGAAATCCATTATAAGAATCAAAGAATCAAATTTTTTGCCTAAAAACCTTACTTCCTCACACGCCATACCTTTGAAAATAATTATATGACTCTTGAATGGCCTGTCAAAGTTAATGTGTAAATAGTAGCCCCAAATTGTTTAAAGAAGCCACTGAACCCAAAGGCGTTAATTTTGGCGGGAAACTAACAATTACGCCATTAGATGCTCAATCGATACACTATTGAACGTTCAATTTTAGCGCCGGCTATCTTTTTTTTTTACTTTTTCTAATCGAAGGGTGCGTTCCGGTGCACAGACTATAATTATTTTGATGCGTTCAGAAATACATCTGTCATAATATTTTTAAGAGCAAGTGGCGCGTTGGATTATTTTCCATTGTTAAAAAAAATTGTTTTGATTAAATATAGAGGTTTTATATATTGTCATTATTTGAATATTTGAAATTTTTAGCACCTTAGTTTGGCTTAAAGGACTCGCACCCAAACCATAGGCCTTATTAAAAAAATTACACCTCAATTGACTTCATGACTTACATAGGTACAAAAGAGATTTTTTTTGTTGCTTGTTTCTAATAAAATAAATGTACGAAAGTTTAACTAATGGAAAAACTAATTTAATCTACTATTAGTGTGCATATTTTTACTTAGCGAATCTTATCATAATCTAACTATGCAGTTTTTTTATATAATATTTTCTTAATGTTATAAATATAAATTTAGATTATTAATAAGTGAAAAAACGTGTACCAACCACTTCACAATAAAAAAATATTTAGGTGATATTTATTAATCCCGAGTTTAGAACGAGTTATGATCACTTGTTACAGTCAAATGCGTGTTAAAAACAACTTATTTTATATTTCGAAGGTGTTAAGGACAAACTTCACGGCATTTGTATAAAAAGTAATTATTTGGTATCACGTAACATGCGCCCCTAGGACGTAGAATTTAAAAAGGTTAAAACAAACATTTGGGTTTAGGTTATTGACGTAAGGTCGGAATATATTATTACTTATGATCAGACCATGTACTATATTGAACATATTTAAATCTAACCATTTTGTCAACATTAGTCAATTAAGAAGTGATTGATATTTTTCAGGGACGATTTAAAAATTTTAGGCTAACACAAAACCTGTTCATACCAATGATGATGATCACGATACCTACCTAGATTTACCATAGTAGATCAGGGGAGGGGGGAATATAATAAAAAATGATAGCATGTGTCACTTTCACAATAGAGACGTTTCCAATGACAACTTACACATCAAATCCGTCGTAGGCTGTAGGTCGTGCCAAAAAATGGACATACATATATACATACATACGTACATACATACGCTGGAAAAATAATATTACCTTTCTGACGCAGTCTGGTAAAATTGACTTATTTACAAGAAGCGTGTTTCGCACATATAACACGTTATCCAATATATTAGTGTAGGAATTCATAACAGTCCTATCTTAACTACTTGACTTGGTAATAACGTTCGGACAAATGAAAGTTCGTGCGAACTATCAGCTGTCAGTAATGACTGCGCTTACCACTGGCTTTGCTCATTAATGGAACCTCGAGTGTTCTGTTAATACGGCCATATCAGTTTTCGAACTGTTTAGAACAGATTCGAACAGTTTCGGACGTTCGTTTATAATGTAAGATGAGTCATCCTGGTTGCAAATGTTTAAGTCAAGTTTCAGTTGTGTTTTGTAGAATAATTTCATGCGTTTGGCATTCTATTGATTTTCTTTTACACCAACATTTTTTACGTTTCATTTCGCTTGCGTCAGAAGAGGAATGTTTTCCAAGCGTATATATATGTCTACGTCCACTACTTTAACATGGTCTACAGTTTAAACGGCTTAACGGATTTCTTCATATAAGGTGTTGTTGGATTCGTCTTTAGCATGCAAATTTGTGTTCATTACTGTTTTCCAGCTTGCACAAGTTATTTAGATCGGTTAAAAAAAGAATCGGGCCCAAGTCGCTACCTTGCGGTACTCCGTATGAGATTCCTCATTAAAACAAAACAAGGCCTTAAAAGAGATTCTTTATTGAAAACAAAATAAGATCCACGTCCTATAGTAATCTTTTCCGTTGAAGCCACGTAGTGCTTACTACGTCTAGTAAGCTTACTAAATAACGGAATGGCACACAGATTGCCTTTCACACTACGTTTACTGTCAACAAAAACAAACATCGATGGATGTCATTATTAAATAGCCATTACGACAACGCGAACACATCTGCTCTTAGTCTTGTAACCTTGTCATTTCGCGTTAATAGCTAGTGATCATTGCTTTACCATTTTAAAAATTTCCTTGCTTGGATCTTGACTTGTTGTTTACGTCAAATTTTTTGGAAGGGTTACCAGATTGTCTTTCATAAAGTCAATGATTGTATTGTAGAATTTACCTACCATTGGGTATGCGTGTGTGCATGTACGTGTGTATGTATGTATGTACGACAGGAGTATCCCAAATCCTATTCCTATACCTTAGATGTAGCGGATTAGCAGCGTCACATTTTGCTAGCCGTTTTAATTGCAAATTGATGTTAAAATCACTGCTCTCCGTGATCTCTCGTCAGTGGCTCTAAGGAGCTTTCACAACGAACATCGCTACCATTAGATTAGATATTAATAAATTAATAGCTAATTTGAATAACGATTGATATGTAATTTTGGTAACCCTAAGTAAATACTTAAATGTATTTTTCGGAGATTGAGGGCAGATGCAGTGATCAACGTGTCAGGTGTCGACAACATTTGAATAAACCGTTGACAGATTTTAATTTGTGGGAAATTATTCTTTTGATATATTATTTTTGATCTTTACGACGTCCTATGTTTTATTTACTAGCCTAAATACGTTATGATGAGCTAAAATCATAATTAAAAAACCGCCACTCTAATCATCTCTCTTTATAATGTCATTATTAGTCTTGTAATTAACGCGTTAGGGCGCAGATGTAAACGTAACATTACAGTCTAATCGCCGTAGTGATGTTACATGACGGATAAAAAAATCAGGATATTATACAAGTTCCTGATGTCCAATATTGTAATAACCAATATTACGGATGTCATTTGGAAAGTTCGATCACTCGACATTTCCTTATAAACGAGCTCTCTGACAACTTATGAGTTATTTGCAGTAATTACTGTAGTATCTTCTTCAGTCTTTACAGGAAGCATTAGGTAACTCTAAATATAACTACATCTTCGTTTTAGTGTTCCATGTTTACCTGCCTCATTTATTTTAGTCTTGTGTTAGGAAGCAATTTACTTTTTTCTTTACTGTCATTTAAAACTAATTGAAACCAGTATTCAAGATTTGTGTTTTAGATTTATAACGGTTAATATGCCTAATGTAAAACATATTTTTTTAATCATCCATTTCTTTTTAATTAAATATGAAATACAGGGTAAATTCAGATCTATTTAACAGTTACAAATGTGTAACTTAACTACCTTTGTTAATTGAACATACAAAAAAACATTTATAGCCATAAGTTTAATAAACCCCATAGATTTAGACCCTTGACATTTGAAGAACTAACATTTAACATCGAGCGAATGTATCCTATTTAGCAGTCAACGCTAATATATCTCAAGCAATAAAACAACCTTCTCAAAACTATATCTGTCTCTTTCCAGCAAGTAGCAACTCCTACGGTTGTGAAGAAGATACTGCGACTCAAGCAAGAGAATCCTGGGATGTTTGCGTGGGAGATCCGGGAAAGGCTGTTGAGTGCGAGAGTGTGTGAACCTCACTCCATTCCCTCCGTGTCCTCTGTCAATAGGATATTGAGGAACAGTGGACTGGCTTGGAGCGATGAAGAGCCAAGAAGTGGACATGGTAAGGACACAGTACTTCTTACTTTAACAGGTCTTTTTGGGCTGACGAATGAATCAGAAGGGCCTGATGGAAAGTGGTCACAGTCTTCTATGGACATGTGCAACACAGAGGAGTTATATTTTGGTGGCCTTGAATAAGAGCCCTTTTTACGCCTTTTCAATGGAAGAGTCCCAAGTCATAGTGGGAAAAACTAACTAGGAAGCTCTTTCCAGAGTTTATTAATCCAATCCCAATTATAATATAATTTGTTTTTTTTTTCAATGCAATATCATTGATATTATCTTTAATTAGTTATCGTACCTACCTAGAACGCTGTCAGTGTATTCACTGAATTGCCTGACTAATTTGTTGGATAAATAGCTATACCATCCTTTTTTACTACGGTTATTATTATCTTATTTAAACCTTTGCCTCAAAGGAAATAATCGAACCAAGATCACTCTAAAATGGTCAATTGCAAGTTTCCCTATAACATTTAACAATAAAACTTGAAGCAATCAAAATAACAGACACTACAATAATAAAAGTTAATTAAATTATTTTTCACATGCTTTAACTTATAAATGTACGATTGATAATATCAAACTCGTTTTGGCTATTCAACAGTTATAAATCTGCAGTTTTTGCGCTTTAAATTCACGTCTAGCAAACACAGGCACTCGTCCATGAAAACCGTGGTCTGACGCCCAGAACCACCCGTATATATAAAATCAGAATAATTGCCGGAAAATGTATTTATTATGCTAATTATCTTAATACCATCTACTTATATACAGTTTTATTCGTTGCTTGTTATTACTTCCCCGTATATACTCGAGTAGATAACCTAGGGTTTGAGTTTTGTGCTGTATATTTTAACAATAGAGTATCGTTATGTAGTTTAAAGTTACTTTTTTTGATACCCAACTAAGTAGGTATGGAGGGTAATATTTTTAGGCTTATGTAAGTATGTCCATTTCTTTGGCGAGGTCTATTGAAAAGCCCGAATGACTCGACGAATTTTATCATACATATTTATATGTGTCAATGCATGGAAGTGAAAAACTATTTTTCTTTTATTAGGGCACCCCAAACCCCCAAAAAAATTAAGCAGTAGGGTTATATTTTTCTCCATCAATTTATTAGCTAAACTAAGCAGAACAGATGGCGTTACTATACAAAAGTTAAACTAGAAATCCAAACGTAATGAATGAATAACCTTGAAACGGGTCATAGACTAGTTTTTTTTCTTTTTTTCTAATAATATACCTACCTACTATGTGAAGTTACGATAAAAATTTTCAGCCATAAATCTGTCAGTAAACCAAAGTGTTATAAAAATGCTTTAATGCGTTAGTTATAGGCGAGTTTGGCGTCGAATTATAAAATTAGCACCCACTTTTATATTAGAGTACCAAACAAAGAACATAAATCAGATTATCAAGCTATAATTAAGCACTTATATCGCAAGTTTATTATTGTAGGATTACGCGTACTCTACCTAGGGTTGACAAAAACCTTAAAACCTATAACTAGGTTTTATGACTGCGAATTTCTATAAGTACCTACTTACTTTAATTTGAAAATATTGTATAATATCTGTAAGGTGCAAAGTAAAATTTTAACATTATCGATTTACAGTAACAATATGCATTTGTACAAGCACTTTCCTTTTTATATGTCATACGAAATACTTATTAAAAATACAAAACCATAATTCTTTCATTTCGTTTTTGAAACTTTTTTAACTCTGCATGAGGTTTTATTAAATATATAATATGTAATAGGCACCTACTATCAAACATGCGCATAATCTCAACGGATAAGTATCCGAAACTCGAATATCCGTTGCTTATTTAAACGCGACAACCCTACACTAGACTCGGAAGAACGTATGCGTAAAATAGACAACAGGTGCGAGTAAATACGAATATGACTACAAAATTGTATACCTGTTATACGTATCTATACAGATATACAGTATAATTAAATCGAAATCGGGCGCGGCTTAAGAAGTTCCACGCTTGGCTTACCAAGGACATAAACGTTTTATTGGGTGCCTTTAATTCAACCTTTATAGCCTATTTTAATTAGTACTACCAGTATTTTTCTGGTAATAGTTTTTTAAAGTGCCTCCCGAGCCATCGCCCGTCTTGTATACCTTTATGATGAGTATTTTTAAGTTGTCGGCGTAGTGTGAAGCGGCCTTAATAACCGTCAATAATGACTATTATAGGCCATTAAAATGCTCGTGAAAACGCCTAGAGATAGTTTTGGGTTAAAGTTATGTTTCGGAATTCAAATTTTTCTTAAGTTATGAGCTTGTAGAAATAAAGAAAGTATTCCACAAATGTCTAATGACTACTGTAGATAGTGATAATAAAGTAAAGCTAAAAGCTAACAGGATCTATTGAATGACTTATAGTAACTAATGCACCATAAGATTAGATAGCTCTGTCTTTAACGAAATCGAATTATTTCATTTATGGCACAAATATTATTTAGTGCTTCTAAGTAAACGTTAAAAAACGTTATCCATCTTAATGAGTAATTAAAATACATCATTATTACCGCAACGAAACACGAGATACTCCCCGCTGTTTGTTTATCGCGACTTTTCTATATTTATGACGTTACAATATCGCATATTTACATTTTTGGACCGGAAGTTGTAAAATTATACAATTTTGTCGATTAATAATTTTAGTCTGTGGAATTGTAGCTTAAAATGTAGGTGTCTAGGGCACCTTTTAATCTTACTGTTTTAGTGGTAATAGCTGATGGGGTGAGCGTTAATTATCGCGCAAAGGCGTAGTTGTAGCTGATACAGATTAAGTGCGCTACAATCCTATATTGTGGTGAATAAATAATTTGGTAAACCAACATTCAAACCACTAAGCTATCACCGCTAAGCTGTTTCACCTGAGAGATCGTAAATATTAGCACACCACGCGCTAATTTACGCGTTACGGCAGATTATTAATACAGATGTAGAGTCACAATTATTTTCTTTGTTTTATGGGCTGTTAAAAAGTAGATAAATAACAATTTAGAGAGTGCTGTTCCATTTTTTTAAATAATACGCTTTGTCAGTTATCAGATATCGCTGTGTTACGTAAGCGATGCTTTCAAAATCATAGAACTTAAGTTTAGTATCTGCGTATAAAAGAATTAATTCCTCATAACTTTAATCACCGCTATAAGCCGCTATAGTATTAACAATGTCTTGTAAATTAGTGTTTTTATTGATATGGATAGCGATGATAAACAATTTTATGTAAATAGCAACGCCATTAGTATCAACGACGACAGGTGGCATTAGTAAGTAGGTACTACTTTATACCACAGCTTATTGGATTGAGTTTGAAAATAGAACGCAATTTTAAAGTCCGTCTACTTTCTTTATAATTTGTGATCGTCATTTCTAACCAGCATTCTAATGATTTTTAATACTTTACTTACTTACTTTACCTTACCATCCTACCTTTCTTTATGTAAATAGCTTTGGTATAACAAGTAAACAAGTCATCAGATAAGATAGGCCAAAGACTTTACCGATGCGTTGCCGGCCAAAAAGTGTTAGTTTTTAAGTTCTACTAAACAAAAGCTTAGCTACTTACTGATATACAAAGGAATAACAACAAGATTTCTATTTTCCAGAACCATTTCCCCAACCGGAGCTTACACCGAACCTTATGGACTACATGTCTCTGAAGACCACGCTAGCACCATCACCGATGCCTCAACAAAACACTCCATACTTCGCCCACTCAGCAGTCAGAGTGCCTCCACCACAGCCCACAGACCCAGCCATGTACGACCGAAGACTTGCCACATCCTGGCTTATAGCAAATCAAGTACAAGCACAAGGCCTCCTCAAACCTTACCCCATATCTCCCTGGCAGAGAATCATGATGCCTTGCCCCACAGATAAAAACTTCGCACCCTACGCCCTCAATCTACACGGCGATCTACTCAATAGAATAAATCCAGACGAAGTTAAATCAGAAACCTCCGAACTTATCTCAGTCGAAGCCAGCGACGACAGCACAGACAGGCCGGACACAGACGAACAAGAACCGAAAACCACGAACAAGGAAAAGAAAAAAAATCCTTACTCCATCGAAGAGCTACTCAAGAAACCAGAAAAAATGGTCAACGCTACGCCTGTAGCGTTTCAAAATTTTCTCCGACAACCCAGCGGCAGTATGGTCGATTTTCAAGTACAAGACAAACCTTCGAGTAACAGAAGCTCTCCAGCTAGTTATTGCTCTGTGCAAAGCGGAGTTTCAAATTCGAACGACTGTTTCACTGAATCTGGCGGCTCCGAAATAAAAGCGGGAAATTAACTTTTTTTTCTCGTCTAGTCCTGGCGTAATTTCACTTTTTTCTGTAGTTACATAAAGTAATAAAATATTATGTTCATTAGTTGCCATAATATAAAATTTCGTAATCAACACTCCAGTATAGATAGTTAAATTATTTTTAATAAGTTATACTTAAGTGTACATTACTGTAAATAAGTACATATTAAATATATTGAATTTAGCATGATAAAATTAATAGCATACATAAAACTCTGCTCCATATCTTGTAGATTAAATTTTAGGGTAGCAGTACCTACTCCAGCCATAGTTTTAGAAACCATATTTCGAAGTAATTAAAAAAAATGAGAATATTGTGCATCTAACTAATCTGGTGCCATACCCAATTTTATAAATGCAATACATTTCCCAACAATTAAAAAATAATTTATTATGTATCTTGATTCTGTGATATTGTATAAATATTAATTACTTAAGATTAGAATAGTTTAGAATATAAAACAATATTTTGCTTCAAACATTTATAGTGTCATAGATTAATATAAAATCAATAAAAATAAAATAGTTCTAATTTAATGCCTGTAGAATTTACTGTTCAAGTAGTAAAAGTACATAAATGTAAACGTAAAATACATTAAAAAATGTAATATAGACAACACTGTAGTTGTTTATTTTAACAGCACAATAAACCAAATATTTAAATTGGTAGCGTATAATTTTAATCATTCCCATCGCCAATATTTGTTTTTAACTAATTCACATTACGTGCACCTGCTTGTCAAAAGCATTAATCCGTAGCTAATGTATTAAAATAAATTATCATAATGCCTCATTTCGGCCATGGTTTTGCATGTATGAATAAAATATTTGAAAAAGGAAAATAGTAGACAAGACATTAAATTTAGAATTAGGAACAATATTTTGAATTTAAGGCATTGAAGCTCCTTTTAAAGAAAAAAATAGTACTTGAATACAACAGTATTAGGTACCTACTATCTGTAGAAAGGAGAACTTAAGTTGCTGTCAGGAGTAAAATTACAAGCAACATCTTTATGTAAAGATGCCCTAAGTAGCCACTGTTCACCCGTTCACCCCTATTGATTTATTTCGTGAAACCTGTCAACCTAGAAGTATCATTTTTATGACCTAAATTATGACCTATTTAGGTACATGTGGTAGCTAGGTACGTGAACTTTTAAATTAGTCATGAACGTGAATAGTTTGAAACATAACTGTAGATAAGAAGAAAAATTGTGGTTTCGTAGTCGTTTATTAAATAATTAGGGTATACACACCCATAATCAACCCAGATTACATTCATAATTGCTAGAACACTGTTAAAACCGTATGCAAATAGGCGAGTAATAAGTGCATGTAGGTATTATGGAAATGTCAAACTACCGGAAACTTTGTAATTTTATGCAAAAGGTTAGGTAGCTCAATGTTAGTAACGCGACATTATAGGTTGTATTGACCCAACAACGATTAACAATTATTTTGGGTGCAGCTATATGATATTCTATGCTTTATGTAGGTAATATTATAATTTGTACATCCATAACACCTAGATCATTAATAAAGAACCGAAAAAAGGGTTCTGCCCTACATTGCACGTATCCTTATCGACTTATAAGTTATTTGCCATCTCCTAATCTCCTTCGTACATATTCTAAAGAAATAACGTTCTTTGGGTTGCATTCTTGTTTTCATGCCGAAAGCTTTTATAACATAATAATTATTTTTTATATAAATGGTGTAGCTATTATCAGAATATGAACGTAAGAAATGGATTCCCAATTATTTGCATACAAAACAACCCGTTTATAGTAAAAATAAAATACTGATTTTATTGATTGACAATGGCCATAAAGACAGACTCTAAGGCTGTAAAAAATATACATTTGACAGTTAACATACCTCACGGTGACAGTGACGTCAAGGTCAATCAATGACAACAATCACAATGACATTATGTCATTGACATTGACATGATTGAACAATGAACACATGACGTGATTGTGATGGCAAATACAACAAACTTCGATTACAAATAAATAATTTAATTATTTAGAACGCTATAAATTAGGCACAAAAAAAAATATTTTATACGATAGAAAAATTAAAACACGATCTTATAACGTTTATGTAAATACTTTGCATTGTATACCAATCCAATGGAGCAAGAC
>LGAG01001489.1:599109-617651 GCA_001278395.1 Lerema accius
GGTACCCTACATGAATGCACCTGAAAAAAATTTTATTTTAATAAAAAGTTCTACTAAGAAGCCACTAGCGATCACTCATACACTTATTGATCACTCAAATAACTTCGTCTACCATTTACGATGGACTCAAATGAGTGCATCAAGAAATATTAGACTAGACGATGCCCATGACTTCGTCCGCGGAAATAAAATATTTAAAACTAAAATTCACCTTAGCTTTTTCTCTTTTTTGAAAGACCCAGTCTTCCTCAGAACATTCAATATTCCTTATATCAGGGACTGTGGTTGTTTCTTCATACAAAATATTTTCTTTACTTGAGTTGTCTGTTGGCGATTTCTTCTCTTTAGACAAATTCTTATGTCCTTTTGAAGTTTTCTGCGACAAATTGGGTTCTAAAACCTGTCCATCATTAGAAGATTTAACAGATTGTGTCTCAACTAAATAATCTATTTGCGAAGCTATGACTCTTCGAGGAAAGGATTCGTTATTTTTTCTTCTTATTTTTGACGGCGACGAACACTCGTCAGGTATTACTTCCATTATAGGGTGTGTTTGATTGTATATATGCGTTAATATTTGAATGGCTGTAAGTGAAAAATTATTCACATTTTTAATGAAAATAAATATTTTAAAAAGGCAAACAATACATTTTTAAGAACAGCAACATTGAATTAACACATTTTTTTTAATATAGAAGTTACTATTATGCATCTCTTTCGAAATGTGACTTTGTATAAATGTATAACAGAGAGATATAAAGAATAAAATGAGATGTGTCTATTTTAATAAATAGAGTAATACAAATATTAGACACAAAATTTAACTTAAAAAAAAATGGGTCCAACTTCTAAATTACTGGTAATATTTATAATAGTTTTAATTGTAATGCTTACCTCGTTTCCGCTTTAAAGGTTTGATACCAAATTTATCTAATTCTTCATTACGTTCAGGACTACACATAGCTTCATAATTTGGCATAGGCGTTACTTGATCAGTTTTGATGATATAATCATTGTGTTTTGGAGTTTTTGCAATCAATATATTATCTTCACTCCTAGATTTTAAAGGGGTTGAAACCTTAACCAATTTAACTTCCTCACATGATTTTCCTTTATTGTAACTTGATGCATTCTCAATATTATTAACTACTGGTAAACAACTTTCGACTTCAGTTTCCTTAGTATTAGGTTGAAAATTTGAACTACAGCTGCATCTTAACTCACTCCTTCTAGGAAGACTTTTACGATTTAAAAAATCTTCGATAACTGACAACCCTCCGATATCAAATTTAGTTTGTTTCAATATTGATGATTCATTATCTTGCTTGTGTTGATGTACAGAATAATTAAATTCAGTATCTGAGAGTTCGAATACTTCAGATTGTTGACTTGAATTAGATACATCTTCTTTTAAAGAATTTTTATTTTCTCCATATTTATTGTCTGCTGAAGAAGTAGCTTCATTATCTTTAGTAATATTAATTTCACAGACTTCATCATAATCTATAGAAATATTGTCTCGTTTTCCTAAGTCACAAGGTACTTCAATAATATTTGGACTACAGGATCTATTTTCTGAGCTATCAGATTGTTGAGTTAGATCAATATCACTGCCTTGATCATTCATAATGTCACTATGAGCATTATGATCTATATTTCCCGATTTATCTGATAAATTATTCCGTCCAGATAAATTACAACTAAAACGGTCATAATTCTGTGTTAAGTCTATTTCTTCAATGTCAGGATTGTTTTCAGATGTAGATTTAACTGATGAATTTGAAGCATTGCCATCACTTACATTACTTCTGCTCTTAGATAACTTCTTAATTAAGTTATCAAATTCAAAGTCGTGGTCAGTATCAAATATTGTTACAATATTATTTTCTGTGCTTTTCTTCTGTTCAGTTTCCTGGATTGTTTTGGAATCAATATCTAAATAATTTCTATGTAGATTGTCCTGTATTACGTCATCATTTCGTTTCAAATCATTATGTACCAAGTTAATTAACTTGTCATGTTCATTATGTATAATTGTATCTTCTAAAGATCTGTTACTAACAGAAACCTCATGTCCGACTTCTTGTATACAGTCTTCAGAGTTTGAAGATTGAGTTAAATCCATTTGTTCAAACTTATCACATTTTTCTGGCCTCTCATTTTCATCTTTTTCAGTTTCATCTATATTGTCAATTTTATCATAATCTGTATTTTCACAATGGCTAGCATTATTAGAAATAATGTTACATTCTGTATTATTATCATAGGTTTCAATAGGACAATTATCAATTACAGGTGATAAGCAATTTTCAAAGTTAGATGGTTGAGTCAAGTCCACCATATCTTCATTTTCAATATCTTTTAAGTTTTCACGATGTTTTTTGCTTGTCATGTTTACTGGTAGATCAGAAATTGTTTTATTGTTGCTAAGTTGATAATCTTTTTCTGAATGACTATCATTGTTAGCGTCAGGGCTTTCATCCAAGTTAATTATAGAATTGTTATGCTTGGCTTGTATTCTGTTTAATACTTTGGAATTTTCATATTGATTATGTACTAAATCTATGAGATTTTCTTTGGAAGTAGCATTTGCGGCATTAATTTTATTGCCAGTATTGATATTTCTGTAATCTTCATCAATCATGATTATAGTGTCATCTAGTGATTTCTCATCCTTACTACTGGTTTCCTTATTGTTATAAACATTTTGAGGCTTATTTAAATCTACAACTTCTATTTGATTGTTATCTTTAATAACACTAGTAGTCTTTTTATCGTTGTTTGCGTAACTCCTAGTATATTGTGAATTGTGCGACTTATTTTGTGAATATGCAGGTATACATTCTGTGAGGTCCATGAAGTCATTCGAATTTGATACAGTCTTGTTGCTACCTTGGGAAAAACATGCAATGTGTTTAGAATCAGTGTTATTACCATTTATACCAATACAATCAGTTAGTTCCATAAAATCATGTTGATCATTTACCGTAATAGTCCTTTCAGAGTTTTTGTCTGGCACTGGTATATTATCTATTGAACTGTCCATTATTATTGTTACTTCATCATCAAATAAGTCTGGAGAACAGCTTCTGTTTGGTGGAGACATGATTGGAGCACTGTTGTTGCTAATATTAATTGTTCTACTAATTAAATCGTCTTCAATTACTCTATTATCACACAAGACTTCTGTTAGATTGTCTTTTGATTCAGGTTCATTTGTGTTACCTTGATTAATTTCAGGTTCTGACAATGAAGTATCTTCAGGTTTAGATATGATTATACGATTTCTATGATTACTTTTTACAATATCCTGTGCTAAATCAGTAGAACCACTTAATATGTTGTCCAATTCTTCCTGTGAGCACTCAATGTCTTTGAAAAAATGGTTTGGTGTTTCAAGTTTTGGACTTACTGGCCGACCAGGTATCTTAGACCAGTCTTTAAATTGATGTTCATGTAGAGATCTTGACACCAAATGTTTTATGTAAAAAATTTCATCATTTCTTATATGTTCATAGGGAACATTAGTACTTAAATTATAAAGATAAGAATCAGTAGAAGTTTTACCCACACTTTCATTCACTTTAGTTATACATGCATTCTTAATTAAAATCTCAGCATATTTATCAGCTATTTTCTGTTGTTTTTCTGTGTCATCTACCAAAATTAAATTGTAATGCTTTCTATATCTTTTTACTTTTTTAACAGGTGCTGTTTTAGTTTGAAAACCATATTCTTGCAAAGTTGTCCTAATTTTGCTCCTTCTTTGATTACAATTTAAAGATTTTTCTGTATTTGTTACATCATCTGTAGATTTGTGATCTTCAAGTGACTTTGACAATGCGATTGCTAACTGCAGTTGTTCTGGATCAACATCAATTCCAGACTGCTTACAAATCAAATCAAAATCCTTTGAATATGTCAGTAATTCATTTTTCTTTGACTTGATCAATGTTCTTATGTCTTTCTGGCCTTTTGCTTTCTTATTCGGCCTCTTTCGAGATTTCTCTGACTTTGACGGAGGCTTTTTAGAAGTACTTTGCTTTTCCTCTATAACTTCCTTAGAACTTTCATCCATAACAGGATTTTCTGCAAAATATTTGCTTATAATCTTGCAAGGGCTTGTAGCATATCTATTAATTAAAACAAATGTATTACTACTCCATCTATTTATTCACATATATTACATTTTATTTACACTAACCTACAATTGTTTTGTGCGTTCATATTATTTGTCTGGCCGGTCTGGTCTTTCAAAGTCTTTCTGAATCTCCCTGATCTGATCACCACTTTTTACTGGTATCCCACTGGCTATTAAAAACTTTCTTTCAGTTACTTCTTCTGGGTCCTCATACAATTTATTTAATGCTCCTCTGAATTTAGCTGTTACATTAGAAAACCTGAAAGAGTGAAATTACGATCATTTTACACAAAATTATTTTATAAATATTCTCATTACAAACATACTGCATTAAATTTGGTAACATAAAAGAAACGTTTGGTAAGGTGTTTTTTACAACCTAGTCCATATTACTAAATACTTACATTTATACATATTACGATATACATCGTGTAAATTATGCTATTTAAAAACGATACAGTATTGGCTGTAGGTACTTTTATTAGATTAATTACTTGAACGTAAAGTGATACTTACTGGTAAAAGGTACCACATGCTACACCAAAACCAATAATTCCCAGAGCGACAATATTTCTCGCAAAAGCGGCTGGTGTTCCCTTTACTTTTCTTGGTTTCCTTGTTGAAATATCAACACCGATTGCCATTTTGTCGTAAATTTAATTTGAAACTGACGAGTACTGAACTGACGACATTGACGTTAATGACATTATGCAATTTTATGTGACATTGACAAGATCAAAATGAAAACACATGCGGAGATTAAAAATATTGTTTAACGCATTTTTTCTCTCTATAGTCTGTAGATAAAATAAAAATAAACTTGTCATCTGCTTGTCAATCTTCTTATTCGTCACTTTGTCAGATTATTAATATCATTGTCAGTTGTTAACTGTCATGTCACATAAACGAAATTCAACGAATGAAGACAAAATAATTTTAGTTTAGACTTCATCTGATTGTTTACGTTAATTAAAACGTTTTAAATATCTCAAGGAAAATGTGTTTGTTTTTAGGAGTCTTGTAGTTACTGTTCTGTTGCTGTGTATGAAACACAGATACAACGTAAATTATAAACGAAATAAATAAGCTTCAATTCAATTTCTTTATTAAACTCCTAAGTTTTATAAGCGCGTAATGTCGCTCTTACAGGATTTATCTTATAATGAATATAAAAATGCATGTGTTTTTAGTAGGCGTCAATGTGATCTCTTAGCTGAAGTAGCAGACATAAAGTAAGTTTTGTTTTACTTCTAATTGCATAGCCAACTTGACCTCTTAATGCCCGATTTAAATTAAAATCATTTATTTCGTCTTAGGAACTAATAGCTCACTTAAAAGTAAACAATCATATATTGTCTACATGATTAAATGTTCCCTTTAACCTAATCCATCTAATCTTCTATTTCCATCGTAATGGACTTGCTTTTTTATTAAAAATTTGTTGGTATGCTCAGTTTGTAAAGTTGCCTATAAACAATAAAACATGCATTACAGATACAGGTTTGTCAAACTTTGTCCTACAAAATATAACTTGCTACACAAGGACTTGATTATCGAAGCTGTGACGAATTACTTTTTGATTTAAATTCCCTCATACATTAACAATTTGTTACAGATTAGTTTACAATGAAACAAAAAGCCCTGGTGAGCAGCTGATAAAGACTCTAGACCGGCGAGGCTACTCTGCGCAACAATACAGACAACTAATTACAGCTGCAAAAAACAGGAAGACCACATTCTACAGACCTCAATCAAAAGTAGCAATATTAATAGCTAATGAAAAATACGAATGCCTATCTAAATTAATTACTCCTTCTATAGATTGTGAATCTTTAGCTGAGAAGTTAAAAGAATTAGGTTTTATGACATTGATTATAAAAGATACTTTCGCTGAGGATTTGAAGAATATACTATCTTCTATATTTCTTTCAATTCCACAAAATTCTTATTGTAAGTGATACTTTTATTTTCTTTTAATTATTTCAATTCCAAGAAGATAAGTATAAACTTTCATTTTTTTTTGCCTATTACAATAACAGTAATATTACATGATAGGAATCATTTTCTAACAGTTTTTAGATAGTTTTTTTTTTGTTTTTATTCCCTTGTAAGGGAATTTTTATAAGCCTTTTTTATCTGTGAACTGAATAAAGTAAAACATATAGAATGATACCTGAATTAACCACAATAAATTAAGGCATACTATCAACAATAGATAATAAATTATGTCATCCATAATTTATACATTTTTAATAACATGTTTCCAGGTTTTATTTTCTATGCAGGTCATGGTTGTGAGCTATGTAATACAAAGTGTATATTAAGCATAGATTGTCCCCAAGAAGATATTGAGATGGACCATTGTGTTACTGAAAATTGGATTCTGAAAGAAGTTGCGAAATTTAAACCTGAACTTTGTGTACTGATTATGGATATGTGTAGGATGTATCTGGATAGGTAAGTGACACTTTTGAATTTGTTTTACTTTTAAGTTTAAATGATAGAATAGTGATTCACCATACAGTGGACTTTCAACTGTAATGCATATAGTCAAAGGTTCATTTTACATTGTCAGTGTTTCATGTCTTATTTTCTAGTACCATTAAAACAAGTTGTGGCTGAAAGACATGTTCTTACTTCATACATGCATTGGCTGTAAGAATAAATGGGCTATCTTGTAGTCTCAATTTGTAACAAAAGAAGTAATACTTATTCCTCTGTTAACTTTAATTATGCCATTTCTAACTCTAATCTGTGAGAATTATGTTTGAAAAGAAGTACTATTGTTTCTCTACTTCAATATCCTACAGTAATTAGGTTTACATTAAACAAGTGATTTTTTCTAGGAATACAAATCTGCCAATATTCGCGGCCGTTCCATTCATAGACGACTACACAATACACAGCAACTTGTTAATAGGATATTCTGCTGAGTCCTCTCAAGCGGCATATGAGGTGATGCAGATAGAATGTTCTACCACTATAGACAATTGTGTGACATATGAGTTGAAGCCCGGGGACTCGGCTAGAATAGTTCCTGTTGCTAGCCAGTATGTGACTGCATTGTGTGCTAGACTGATGGATAATGTTGATGTTAGCACTCTTTTGGATAAGGTTCATGCAGGTAATACATTTTAATACATAAAAAAAAGCATATTGCGTTCGTTACTGAACTCTTCCTAAATAGCTAGACCAATTTGTAATGAAAAAATTGTGATGTATTTTAGAAGTATTGAGTATGGTTTTGAACCATAGTGAGAGTTGAAAACTAGTGCTGATGTCGAGATACTTTAAGGGACTAGATAAACTATTAAAAAATTTGAAATGTCTTAGCAAAATTTTACCAATTTGATGAAGAAAACTAAGGGAATCTCACCCAAACTATTAGAGATACTGAAACACTTCGTAAAAGTTGTTTAATATGATTAGAATTTATGATTACAAAAATTCTACATTTCAGATGTTGAACAGTCTTTTAAAAAACAAAGACCAATCAAAGTACAATGCGGGACAGCCAAGAGGTCATTACATGATGATGCAATAGGTAAATAAAAAAAAGTAAATAGAAAAATCATACTTAAAACCTTATCCATTTATTTATTAAAAATTAATTACTCACTCAATAAGTAACTTATGAAAAATTTCCGTTTGTACTAACTACTAATTGCATAGTCCCTGAAGTTTTGTGTTACATTATTTATAATCAAGTTTTATTTATTTTATCTATCTAGGGGATACAGAAGAAGTTTACAGCAAACTGGAACAAGTTGCTGAAAGATGCAAACCATTTTGTACTTTAGAGAAATATAAGTAAGTATCAAATCTGTCTATTATCTCTTTAATAATTGTTTTAATAAGTATCATTTAAAAATAAGATTTTATTTTTAAATCACAGTGGCGCCATCTATTAGTACACAAAAATATACTAGCTTGTATAATACACTGTCTGCTAATCATTTATTTTTAATTTCAGAACAGCGTCTTTAGACTAAAAAATGGGATTCTTTATAAAGCACAGAGGAACAGGGTATCTTTTAATGCACCTGTCTTGCCTATTTTTATGTAGCTTGCGAATTAACACAGCATATTTGGACACTGCTAAATGTTTTGGTTGCGTTCGTAGGTAACGCAATTTTTGAAGATTTTTCAGTCCCTCCCACTCATGTAACGCGACATAAGGTTTTCTGTAAACCTTGTCTTGCCATATTATTTAATTGTTAAATCTAATTCTTTGTACATAAAATGTCTCTCTATTTGTCAGTGATTATTGTGATGTCTTTTCTCTCTTTAACGTTTCTTAAGTATGTTTATCGATAATTTTTATACTATGTGTAATTATATACAACTACACATATTTAGGTACTAAGAAAATTTATATTTCATATACATGATGATAAAAAATATATTTTTTACAGAGTGCTTTACCTGATGCAGTGATTATTATGATTTCTATTTTTCTCCAATATAATTATAGGCATTTTTTTTACTTGTGTGTAACTGTACGATATTAATAATATACAATAATTAGGATTATAGGCATATTCTATATTTACTAAGGAGTTCAATGTATAATTATATATTTATATAATTAAAAAACTTATTTACAAAAAATATTTATATAAGGAACAGGCTGTTTATACATGTTTGTAAACAAAAATAAAACAAATTAAGAACAACTTAACTGCATTTTATTTTATAAATTTTACTGAATTAGCTTTATCTATATCTGTTTTAACATTGGCAACTGTATTTCTAGAAAGTTTTCCTCAGACTATGTGGCTGGAAGTGATTCACAATGTTCACCCACCAACTATCTTCAACACCTTTTGTGAACTCCCGAATAAATCTATAATTAAGGATGAATATTTTGTCTTGAAGATCTGATTGCACACTGTAACAATAAAAACATGGTTTAACATTAAATTGGCTCTTGTATTAAAAAAAAAACTTAAATTATTACTATGATTCGGTGAAGGAAAACATTGTGAGGAAACCTGGACACCTGTAAGCTCTCCATAAAGTTCTTAAAGTTGTGTAAAGTCTGCCAATTCACACTTTCTCAGCATGGTGGTCTATGACCTGTACCCCTCACACTTATGATGATGATGACCAATATTGCAAACCATGTTAATTATTTAATTGTTGAGTTGAATAACTACATTAATAATCAGCTTACCCTAAAGACACCGGAGGCACATCACCACTCTCTTGCATTTGTTTGAGCCCCTTCAAAACATGATAGCACATCGTTATTTCCACCCATCGCTTGTCTGACTCATCAAACATCACGCCTACCTGTAATAGTGTTTTTAAATGCTCAATAGATAGAAAAGATATCAGCCATTACATATTCTAGAGTCAGTTTTTAATAAAATTTATATTTTAATTGGGATTTTATATGGTCTGGGCTAAGTTCTTGAATTCTATGTCAATTACAGGTCATAGGTAAATGTCTGTATTTTAATTTCAGTAAAATTTTACTGGATCTAATCAGATTTCTACGAGTAGTTCTTTAAGTATGTTCAGTTCTTAATTAGTAGAACTACCACAATAATTATCCTTTATCTACTTTTTACTAACTAAAAATCTAGATTTTTAACCGTCCTGTGACATGACATTAAAAAATTTGCAGATTATAAGATAAAATTAAAATACTTCAGTGATTCATATCTTTTTGAAGACAAATACTGACTTGGTAGGGGAAACAGTAGAATATGTCTTCTTTATTGATAGCCAGTAACTGTCTTTGTGACATAGACAGTTGGGATACTGCTGTCTTCAAAGCTGCCATAGCATCCTTCTCAATGAGGCCTTCCAATGATTTAAAGTCACTTTTCTGGAGACTTTCTGAAACAACCTGACGAGTAAGGTTAATTTTATTATCTGTATTTTTGTGTACTTTTATTCTCTTTTGCTTTTAGTGTACTGTGACAAACATAATAATGGTCATGGAATTTTTTTTTTGTTTAATTTTCTACTGGCCTGTACATTTGTTCAAGGTTGAGAATATACATGGTCACTATAATAAAGTTAGGAGTTATGTCATTAATTATCATCTCCTTTTAAAGTTGGAGTCTAATAAAGAGCAAATACTTCCTTCTTGGCCTTAAACAGACATAATTGTGGCCTACTACAAAAATAATTGCATAAATATCCATACACAAACTGGTTTTGAAATGTATGTTGTTATTGTTATGATATAATTTGGACAACTGATGCAGAAATTATATATGGTTTACACACGTATGTTATTGAGAAAACACTGAATACGAACCTGAACAGCATGTTTTGAAGCTTCGATGAATTCATGTAAGCTAAACTCTTGATCAAAATAAGGCCTTATGATAAAGTTTGCAAACATCCAGTTCTTGATATACTTTATGAAGGAAGGCCAAATAACGGGTGGGAATTCCATTAACGTTGGCAGTTTTTGGGCTCCTGATGTTCCCGCCCGTTCATCGCTATAATTCCGAAGCGTTAGTGGACATGACGAGCTTACAGGAATTTGTAATTTTTTGTAAGAAATTTTGTCACATAACCTAAATGTCCGGGGAGTTAAAATTTGCCTAAACGCTAAGTTCATATTTAGATTGTACGTTTAAACTAGAAGATTATTTACACGACAGATCACGAATCATGAATTGCAACTTCTTAAAAATAACAAATATATATAAAATAACATTTGTTTTCATATATTTTTGTTATACATTCATGTAATTATGTAAAAAATGTAAATGTGACACCTGTCAAGTCAAATTTTTGAATATAGTTAAATCTTATTGGTGAAATTCGGATGAATGTTTCTATTGTAATTGGTTAAAATATTCCATGTTGTTGCCATTGGTCAGAATCAAAGTAGTTTTTTCACAATGCTCTTATGTAAGAGTAACATAGTCGTAGTGCCTTATCATTATTTAAATAATGATATTATTATAAATGACATATCTTATTACACAAATATTTATTTCATAAAGTGATATTATTTTGTCAAACGAAAATGAATCGGAAATACACTAATGAAATAATATAATTATTTAAAGTATTATAGACCATAGAGAATATTAATAATTGGTTTCGAGATAAAGCATTTTTGGACAGGACTGAGTGACAGTGACAACTGACAGAATAGTCAAAGTCAATAAAATTGAAATTTAATCGAATGAACTTGAATGAAGACAGGTGTACAGGACATTATTTATTCGAAGTTGCAATTATTATTTCAGTGGGAAAAGTCTGCAAGTAATCGTTTTATGTACTAAATTCAAAAGACAATAGCTTCAAAATGGATGATCAAGTGTGTCCTCGTTGTAAAACCACGAAATACAGAAATCCTTCCCTCAAGCTAATGGTAAACGTATGCGGTCATGCCTTGTGTGAAAGCTGTGTTGATTTGCTGTTTTTGAAAGGTAACGTCGTTGAACTTGAGTTAGATTAGAATTAGATGAATAATAATAATTAGAATAAAGTCTGGAATAAGTTTCTTGCGTCAATATTCCCGTTTGAGTATGATAATGAATGTCTTCAGGGCTTGAGTGAATAGGGTAAGCTTTACTCCCTCACTGCGTGCGTATCTTCAGCTGGAATTAACGTCAAACACTGAGTTAAAAAACTAACAAAAAATACAATAATTACATAATTACAAACTATTTTGTGCGGTATAAATAGTTGTATATTGTATTTTTATTAATCGTAAACTAATAACTTTTCCAGGGTCTGGATCCTGTCCCGAATGTAATGTACCACTTCGCAGAAGCAACTTTAGAGTCCAGATATTTGAAGATGCTATGGTAGAAAAAGAAATAGACATTAGAAAGAGAGTATTAAAAGATTATAATAAGAAAGAAGAAGATTTTGCAACTATGAGAGAATATAATGATTACTTAGAGGAAATTGAAACTATAGTATTTAATCTAGCAAATAACATTGATGTTGTAGGAACTAATAAAAGAATTGAACAGTATAAGAAAGAAAATAAGGAGATTATTATGAAAAACAAGGCTAAACTAGGTAAGATCATTTAATTTCATATTTTATTAATTAATACCTCTTTTCTATAATCCAACTATAACTATTAAATATTGAGTATTTTTAAGTATTAAATGATACTTTATTCAATAAATAATCTAGATGGATTAATATACTCATGGATAAAATATGATTGAAAATGGATAAATTGATGATGCACATAGTTACATGAAATATTTTAACTTAAAAACAAAATGTATTTTTAATCATAGAATCAAATTAATTTACAGGTCAGAAAGAATTAGAATTAGAAGAGATATTAGAAATAGAAAAACAAATGGAGGAATTAAGAAGAGCGCAGATAGTTCAGATGGAATTAGAAGCAAAAAAACAGAAGATTAGAGAAAAAGAGGCTTTAATTGATGAACTAATGTTTGCGGACGGAGATGCTAAGGATATATTGAATACATTTGCTCAAACAATTGCCAATAAACCAGAAGCGGAAATAGTACCTATTGTGCCAAAAGTAAGATTATTCTTTATTTTTTTTAAACATTTTTTATGACACAATAATAATGTCACTAAATGATAATGATGCATTCTACCGATGAAACAATATTAATAGAGGGTTGAATAATTTTTTGATAACCTTCTTGGGTTAATGTATTCATATCAATTCAAATATTATGTAATACAATAAAATTGGGGTAAAGGAGTCTTGTAAAATGTTATGATGAATTACTTAGGTGAGAGGGAATCAAACGAAGTGTAACATAATGTTGATTTTTTATTATTAAAAAAACAAGAGAACATAATTTTCCTAAGTCTCTGAAATGGCAACCTTTTAAAGTAAAAATGGTTATGTGAATTTGAGAGAATTTTTTTGTCAAGAATATTAAAAAAATGGATTACATAATACTTACACAAACTACGAAATGTTACCTTGTTGTAATATTAGTATAGATTGATAGTAACATGCTTACTTTACTTTAAATCAGATCATTTTGTCATTTTCTCATAAGAAAAATACTGCTACTTATTTCTCCCAAAATCTTTCAGGTAACACAGTTTTCAAGTGGGGTTCAATTCACTAGAGGTTCAGGGCAGCATGCAATGCCAGTTATTGAAGAAGGTCCCTTGTACAAGTATGAACCATTGGCCGTTCCTGATAGATGTGGGCCCGAACCACCCTCTATACAGGACATTGTTAGTAATGGGTATCTGAAGCATGTCAGGTAAGTACATAGTTTTGTTTTGCATACAGGTAAAATGGACGTGTGAGTTACGTTTGTTGTCTATGGTAACCACAACACAGGGAATACTAATGTGTGATTAGTATTTCCAAAAAAAAGTATGGTCGGAAAATCGAAACGTAAATAACAAATGATAATATTTACTGATACAGTGCTTGGTAGACTGTGCTCTGTGATGCATGTCAGATTGTAAAAAAAAATTCGAAGATATTTTTTGGTCTGAGGGCTATTCATATCATTATAGATCACCTTTAATTCTTTATTTTTCTTTTCTTCCTCAGATCAGAAACAGACACAGAGAAAGCTGGTGGTTACTCTTCAACATTGCCATGTCTTCGGGCTTTGCAGGATGCACTAGCCGGCTTGTACCATGCTAGTTGACAAACCCCATTCACTATTGAGGATACTGTTGTTATATTAGACTAGCAATGTTATTATTGTTATTTTGATGTATGGAATAAGAAAGGTTTTAATAAAAACGGTTTTTTTTATTGCCACAATGCGTCATTCACAAGTATCGAATCCCATGGGTTTTGGTAGATAATTGTTTTTGTTTTAATTTCGCCTAATTCCAAAATTAAATTTCAGTGAAATAATAATAATCACTATGTAGGTATCATCGATTTTTTCAAAGGAATAGATGGTAGAAATTATTTGAATTGATTATTTGTAGCAAAACTATTTTGCATAAATCCAAGCTGAAGTCAGTCTACTCATCTACTGTATTTTTGTATTTCGCGCCAATTTGAGATAGATTATAACAGATCGTAGTGTTAACCACAGACTACCAATTGAATGTGTAAATAATGACATAAAGTACCATGTCTCTGGACATAAAGTAATAAGTCATTTGCAATCATTTAATTATGTTATTAAATTGTAATAGTGAGACATTTTAGCTAATCAATTAATATTGTCGCCTTGTTTCAAATTGATTGCTTGCATTTGAAGTGTAGAAATGTTAAGGTGTTCATAATTGTACATAATACATACATTTTAGCATTAAAATCGTGTATTAAAGAAGAAACTATATTTTTATTTATGGTCACTCCCAACTCGTCCAATGAATGTGTGGATACGAATTATAAATAAAAAAAGAATTCTAATTGTAAGTTACGCCATCTATATTTATGGTCGTAAACCTTAACTTAAAATTTAAAGATACAATAGGTAACAAAACTAATAAGAATAAAAAAATAAAGAACATAATGCCTAATACGATTTAAAATTTATTGGAGCTACCACACAAACCAAAAAGTATACAGACCCAGACTTCAGAACAAAAAAGTGAAGTAAAGTAAAGTTTTTTTACGATTTGACGTACGTCAACGAGCATGGTCTCCCGCGCAAATGCACCGAGAAATATTATCATTTGTATAAACATGTTTTTTCAACTACGCTTTTTTATTCCGAAGCTGGAGTTTATATCATTTTTTGGTCTGAGAGCTACCATTTGATTGGCTACTGGCAATTTCATAAAAGTACCTAGGTACGTACTAGGTACTGTCTTAAAATCCTTGAAACACTTAAGGTAAGGTGGGATAAGACTAACACTGTCTCTTATCTCGATATGCACTTGAAGAAACGACATGTGTGTGTTTTAGCCGAGAACATTAGGGGTACGTTTGTTCTATCTTACAGGCTGGAAGAATTTCGTATTTAAGCTATACGTATCGAGATAATAGACAGTGTTAGTCTTGCCCCGTGTGTTAGTCTTACCCTACCTTACCTTATTTTAAAACCAATCCATAGATAACCGTTAACTTATTATGCAACAACTATAAACTTGTTTCTAAACCACCATTTATAGTAACCGCGTGAAATTTGGGTACAAAGCTCTCAAACAACTAGTTTAGACGGCACAAAGTACGTTTATCCATTGATCCTATGGCTCTCCCGTCAAAAGATCAAATATTGACGCGGCGATAACATGTGAAGCGCCGACAGGTATTAAGGTATGACAAATAATGCATCGCGTCTTGTGTTTACGTACCATAGTCGTCTGTGACGTTGGAAATGTTGGAATCCATGTGCGTTGCAAGCCGTACCCTAGGGGGAGGGAGGGATTAGGAGGATAAGGAAGAAGTAAAATTAACTAAAATAAAAGTTGCCTCTCCCTGTGCTTAGGAACTCCTGTTCGAAAAACGAACGGTCATACCATTAAGATAGGAAAACCATAATAATAAAACACAAAGGCTTTTATTTTCTAAGGATTCTAATCCTTTAATTGGTGCAACATCATTCGCCACTGAAGGCAAGAAAAATCAGTAAAGGTTACATAAGAGATAATGAGGATAAATTTCATCAGGAAAATTTCTAATAGGATACCTAACCCGACGTTGTTATTCTCATTTCTTAACATTTTTTGGTACGACAGCTATCGACAATGAATTTTATACGATCCTTGCGTATAATTTATCGTAATGAAGCAATGTAATGAAAGAATCCGGAAAAGAGAAAAACAAAAGGATACACGGTTCGTATTCATCTAATAACGCCTGCGAGGTATTTTCTCATTTGTTACTTTCCTATGAAATCTGATCGGAATTGACTGACATGGTTGTTTTCGCAGAAAAACAAAATTATCCGGATAACAAAAGGAATTGGAAGACATGAATTCAGTTACTTTATTATGACGTTATAATACCAGACGTTACTTAGTACAAGGTTTCTTTTAATTCAATCAAAGGACCCTGTCAATGGTCGAAATTTGACCATCATTAGTATGTCAAACGATAGAGTATAGACTCAGTTGAGGTTCATGTCAATCATGCGTCTCCTCTGACGTCGGCGTGTGATGTTCTGTGCATGCGGCGTGTGCTAGTGTGCGTTTTGTTGTACCTCGATAAATCAGTCGCATTTATTAATGGAAATTTTAGCTCTCTCTTTAACCATGTAGACTTTAACTATGTCAGATCTTATAATCGTTGTTGCATTATTCTTAAATTGCACTACACGTATTAATTTACAGATTATTCTACAAACTCTTCCGTAGATAGCTACGTCTAACTTAGATAGGTATCGATCTAAGTTAAGAAAACAATTTAAGATATCACTATTGGAACACGATGGTTATATTCAAAATGAAAGTGAAGTCGCTTGTATAAAGATCATGATTGGAGTGAAGTTTAAAATATATACTTTATAGTCGTTTCTTGACGGGAATAGCAAGATGGCATCCCATTGTCTGGCTCGATATTATAAACTAAGAAACTGTTCTGTTCTGCCAGAATAAACTTTGAAAATAAATAGTTAAATCTAGGTACCTAGGTACCTATATACATACCTCCATAGTTATTGTGACTTCGTTTTAGCTTATTGTCTATAAGTATAATAGAAATAAGTTGCTGTTCGTTAGTCTCGCTAAAACTGGAGAACGACTGGACTAACTAGCAAATTTTGGTTTTCAATTATTTTTGGAAATCCAGGGAGGATTTTAAAGGTGAGTACTCAGCTTTTTTTATTGATTTTTAAGCGGTACGAAATTTGACGGGCCAGATAATTAAAAATGTTACCTAATAATAAACTAGGAGACGGTTAAAACGTGGTTCTGCAGCATATTTTCTCTTAACAGTTTCGTTTATTACTTAGTTTTCCATTAAATTTTCATGTACCTTTAATAAATGCTCATCATATCGGACAACTTTTGCTAAAAGGGCATTTCAATAACTGTAAGTATCTTGAACACAGCACCGGCGTTGTCCAAATGTGGTTTTAATTGACCTTAGTCGGTCCCTCTAAAACTAATTCATGACAATTTTTTTATCAAAATCAGTCGAATCGTTTAGGAGCAGTTCAGTAACAAAATCTCGTAATTTTATACACTGACCTGCAAAACTAAGTATCACACTTTTGATACTTATTTAAAAAAACAGTTATTTTTCTTCATGACTTTTTTTCAGCTATCTTCAAAATAAGATTACCGACTATGAAGGTTTTATATACTAAATTAAACTGTTTTTCGAGTGCTTTTTATTTCGATAGTAAGTAAGGTAAGGTGGGGTAAGACTAACACACGGGGCAAAACTAACACTGTCTATTATCTCGATATGCACTTGAAGAAACGACATGTGTGTGTTTTAGCCGAGAACATTTTACGTTTATTCTATCTTACAGACTGGAAGAATTTCGTATTTAAGCTATACGTATCGAGATAATAGACAGTGTTAGTCTTGCCCCGTGTGTTAGTCTTACCTCACCTTACCTTATATTTTGTGTACCTACTTAAAAAGTTATTGCAATTTTTTAATTGTGATTCTTAGTTTTGCAGGTCAGTGTATATTAAGTTAATGACGTGATTGTTCAATCTCTATTACGACTTATAAATCCGTGTGATCATTAAATCCACGATAAATAGTACGATCGAGACAGGTATTGTCCGGGGTATTGTTTGAGTAAAACCACCCGGGGCAAGCTCTAATTGGAGCCGTGTAAACATATCCCGGTTATTAGGACGTGTATTACGAACAAAGTTCCTTAATAAACGGAATTTACCGGTCTTCTGCGCTCTATTACCGGTAAATGGTGAAAAATTTTTGAACGCTTCCGTGTTAGTGTAAGACTAAGAAATAAGACTTCTCTTATTTCTTCTTTTTTTCTTATATTTTATTAAAGTAAGTTTTTTTCGCTACGGACTAAATTGACATAAGCTGTGTTGCCAGTATTTTGCGAATCATTAATAGTGATGTGCCACTATCGTAACTTCTGTCTAGTAACGTTTATCAATAATAATTACAAAAATGTGGCTTTGACATTTTTACGGCATTGGCTACAGTCCATCGAACGATTTCTGGTGTAATTCCTGTAAAAAACTTTTTACTGCATTCTTCCACAAGAAATTTATATAATTGTCATATAAATTTACTTGGTGTAATTTGTAATTAAAATTAATGAATGTAATTTTATTATCTGTGATCATACCTACTATTGTAGAAGTGACTTAAGTTTATGTTGACATAAAACAGGAGATTAAAAAATGAATTGTTGCTTACCAAATGTTACAATCTGCCCTGAGAGAAATGTAGGGGTTACTATCTTCTCTTAGGGTCAATCATTACTATAGTATCATAGTTCTATTTCGTACAAAAAATTGCTTTGTAAGGCTGCAAAAAGTGTCATTATCATTAAACCAATACTAAGGGTTATTCCCATTGGCTCCCATTCCCATTCCCACCCGACCCACT
>LGAG01001489.1:618605-660240 GCA_001278395.1 Lerema accius
AGAAGTGACTTAAGTTTATGTTGACATAAAACAGGAGATTAAAAAATGAAATGTTGATAACCAAATGTTACAATCTGCGCTGAGAGAAATGTAGGGGTTACTATCTTCTTTTAGAGCCAATCATTACTATTGTATCATAGTTCTATTTCGTACAAAAAATAGCTTAGTAAGGCTACAAAAAGTGTCATTAACATTAAACCAATACTAAGGGTTATTTCCGTTGGCTCCCATTCCCATTCCCACCCGTCCCACTAGTCCCCGAATTCCTATTTAACAGTTTAATTGCAATAAAAGTAATCATTGCTTAAAAGTTAATACACCTGGCTGCAAAACTGATTACTATTTTAATAACTTTTTTTATCATTTAAAAGGGGGTGTCGGTGAGGGGGGAGGGGTACTAAAGTCGTCTGCCGGCTACGATACTGCTATCAGAGAACAAACTATCGCAGATACAATTAGCATGTGGAAACAGTGGTGGCCGCGGGCTGCCCGGCTGCCTCTAATTGGCGTTGTGTAAACTTACCCTGTTATCGCGGCGCGGCGGCGCCCCGAGCGGCGTGGAAGCAGTGTGGAAGAAGCTTTATTTTTCGCAATTTGTTGACATCCGGAAAATTGTTTGAGTTACAAATAAACTTGGATTGGTGGTAGAGGAGTCAATCATAATGTGAGTATTTTATTAATTAATAAGTGAGGTAGGTACGTTTGTTGGTAATAGTATGCAAAGCTGATAAACGCTAACAATAAATAAACGCTAACATAGGTACTCATACCTCCGCAGTAGGATTCCCTGTGTCGCAGGTAGCATGGACAACAGAAATAACTAATCACGAACACCCATGACCTGAGAACAAACATTATCTGTCACATTAATATCTGTTCCGGCCGGGAATCGAACCCGGGACCCCTCGCTTCGCAGGGTCATTACTAACTAGGCTACGTCATCAAATGATACCTATTTACTTACCCAATTCGAATAATAGTATCCAAAAAGAAGTAAGTATGCATGCTCGCCGTGAGAAAGTCTTGCGTCGATCCTTAGTGATCGACAAAGTTTAGCAACTGCGGGCGCGGTCGGTAAGTGGATGGGTGACCGCTAGTGGCAAAAATCTTGAGCGTTTCCGTGCTTCGGAGGGCACGTTAAGCCTCCCGGTTGTTTCCGTGACAATCGTTAGCCAAGTTGGATGCCTTTGGGTGGCATAAAATTTCCGACACTTGGGTTGGCCACTAACCCCTCCGCCAATCTGCACTGGAGCAGCGTGGTGGAGTATGCTCTAGGCCTCAGTTATGAGGAGAGACCCGTGCTCAGTAGTGGGCTGTTAATGGGTGGGTATAATTTTTTGTCATTGTTGCTACCTCATTGGTAACTCTTATAAAAGCCGTCTCCACACTAGAACAGCCACCTCAAATCCGCCCGCCTAGCACGCTAATATTGACTTCTTATTACCGGCAGCGGATCGTCCACCGGTGAATCGCAGCTGCCTCTATTATTCCAACCCTGAGATACCACAACATCCACACAACTCTGTATACATTACTGCTCACACACGACCACCGCTTTTCTCTAACAATATACAAGCATCATTGTACGTGCTCCAAGCTTATATTTGACTATCGTCGGAGACGTAGTAAAAGCATAGAACAAATGGATATTTCGGACTGGCGACGCTGATACTACGATCGTTTACGGTTTACATTCGCGTTCCTCCAATATAATACACGGTTTAGTATTCAAACGTCTGTAAACTTTGAACTTTGCTGCTTAGAAAGGTCGTTATGAGATCAAGCTGTAGTTTCTATGAAACTCTGTAAGTTCCCTAAATGGTTTGGTATTATTTTAAAAATAAAATCTTGTTTGTATTCATATTCTTTCTAATTTTTGTTAGTGATAAAATGAATGAAAAAGATAGAATTACTTTCTATAATTTATTATTAGTCAAAGTTCGTTAAAATGCAATTGCGATCTTTTGAATACAATTTAAAAATCGAATTCTGACAGAAAAACTACAAGACGGCAGTGAATAGTGAAAAATAACGGTAAGAAAAACAAAACATTTTTCTTCACAACTTAATTACATAAATTTTGTATACGCTTCGTATAAAATATAACTACGACAAAACACGTTAAAGCCTTAAATAAATTATAATTAAGCAACAAAGAAGTGAGTTTTACAACGCATTTGAACAATAACGGTCGGCCGCCATGTTGTATTCCATGACGCGCGGCCATATTGCATCGTATTGCGCCCGAACATCTCAACAAAGGAGCTCCAGTTTCCATACAATGGATGTAAATGGATATGCGAAGAGTATATTGATTGTTATTACTGAGTACGCGATTAGCATGGAATGTCGGAATGGGGATTTGGTGTGCATCGAAGGGTTATAACTTTTTATTTTTAGCATGGAAGTCTAGCCTTCTTTCGTAGTAAGAAAATTGGTGTTTTGATTAAATAATTGTGTATTGTAAATTATGATACTTTCAATCAGATTTACCTTAGTTAGGTAGTTAAATCTGGTTGTTAAGTTAATTAATGAAGACTAAAAAATGAATAAAAAAAATATAAAAACATAACCAAAGTCAAAAAAGCTTTATTATTCTCAAAAAGCGGGACAAAGGCTGTCCCGCGAGGGGATATAAATTTTTTCACAAAAAAATCAGGACGTCCCGCCAAAATTGGGACGTTTGGCAACGCTGAAAGGTTTACGATCACTGCAGACCAAAAATCAACCTTGAAAACCTATTAAAAACCTATAAACCGTAACCAAATTACCGTCACATAAAACAGGGCAACCAATATACCTTCTCCAGAAACTGGCCAATTTTATTATGATCGTAAATTAGCAGCGGTTAATACAGGTAAACAAATTAATATGCAGTTAAAATTTACAATATAGACGTCTAAGTTTACACAGAGTTTTATAAAGACGGATGGATCTGGTTGCGCGCCGGTGAGTGATTTGAAAACACTGTGATGATTGAGAGCTGATACAAGCCAGTATTTTGATAAATAAATAAAGGTACTAGTGCTGGATCAAACATTATATCGATATCGATAAAAATATTTTACTTTTTCACCTAAATAGTCGAATGTAATGTAATTCAGATTATGACTAGAACGTTGTACTTTGAGTACCTACTCGAATATTTGTTTCCATAATTTTTATAATAAAGGTATGGTTTCTAAGCTTCTAAATTGTCCTCCTGGTTAGAGGCTAATTGTCGTCAAATTTAATAGAATATGGCGCCCTCTAGATGGCACCTTTATTCTCAGATTGTATCCATGTAGTATGTTATTGTTGTACTCGTATTGTCATGCCATTATAACACAATGCAATCTTAGTAGCTTGTGAATGTGTAAGCGTTCGTTGTTTATTGACGTATGCAAGACTGAATTAAAGGTGTAAGTACTTCTTTACGATCGCAAGACATTGCTTTAATAAACTGATAGTCACTGAGCGATTATAAGTCTGTTTATTTGTTGATTCTTTGACACGATAGACGTTTAGTTAAAGAGATAAATATTTGTTTTTAGGCGTCGTTGTTGAATAACGAACGTGAGTATTCTCTGTGTGTAGTTGTAGGTAAGTATTTGTGATAGATAGATCATAGGTGTGTGTATTATAATTTCTAGCTTGTACCAGGATTAAATATAATTATCTCGTTTATTGAATTTGGAGAGGGAAAACCTTTCCTAAAATATAACTAGAAAATAAAGTGGTAGAGCTGTCAGCGTCAATTTATTTAAGTCCAATTAGCGTTTATGTAAAATAAATTTCGAGTTTATTTTTAACATTTTAGATCACATAATTATTTAATAAGCGATAAATAAAATTATTTACAATTTTACATAATGCTTAACAAAATATTGGTACGTTTTTCCTACTATTGTTCCTCACGCTTTAATTTTATCGATATCGATACAACGCCGTACCTGTCATAGGAAATCAGTTCAAAGTAAACGTAACGTTGATCGTTTACCTAAAGCCAGTGTTTTTATTCGGGCTTGCTAGGGGGCGCTGACGTCTATGTCTACGCCAGGCCCGCAAGTGATCAATTTAAAAAGTATAAAAACTCGTAATGGCGTCGTTTCCGCCGACCGCGTTCCATTCCATTCAAAATTTCGACGCGTTTGACGTTTATCGATACAAGCGTGTAGGTTTTAATAGCCGGTGCATAGTGGCAGATTTCCGCGTAGTTTTAAAGTTATAATAACAGGTGGTTTTGATTGATCAACAAAGGTTTATACAGTTCATTGTCGTAGTAGATTTTCTCGTAAATACGTAGGAAAATAATAATTGTTATTATTTTAATTGGAATTCACTACACTGTGAAAAATTGATTCTTTTTTAAAATTGACAATATTAGTGTTTTTCTGAAAATAAGTCAGTACTTTGATTAAGATATTTTTACCTCCGTTTCAATTTAATTTTGTCTACATTAATCTAATAGGGATGCTAATCTAACTATTAACAGATTAATTTTTGAGTACATTACTCTCCATAGAGGTAGGTAGGTAGTTGTTGCATATTAATGCCAGTTAAATTATTTGTTCTTTTTTCTTTAAATTACTCACGAATTATGAATGAGATGCATTATAATGTAGCACGGATCACTAATTTCTCTTGTTTAGTAATAGTAGACTTAATATTATCTCTAGTGTAAACTAGTTTTTTTTGTATAGTAAATGTATAAGTATTAAAATAAGTAAGCATTTTAGGTTTAATAGATCATTATTGACTTCCGTTACGTTCCGTTTCATCGAATCGATTCAAAATTAAAATAACTAGTGTTACATTTTTAAAACAAATAAAGCCTAGTTTTTAGGATAACTTTTCTGGAATCTAGCGTTTGTGATAGACTAACTAACACCACTCGATGAACGAATGCAAGATTTGTGTACGATGTACTGAATGAAGTATTTGCATAAAATTTCATCGCTTGCTTTTTATGCAATAGCTGTTTATTTTATTATTTCACTTACTGACTTGCAATGTGTTCGAATAAAAGACTTGTGCAATGTTTATAGAAAATCAATTTTTATGTAGTTTTAACAAAAGTTCTATTAATAATGCGTTATTTATTACGTATACTTTTTAGTTTACTTTATATATATTTTTTTAATTATCAAGTTTATTTTTTCTGACTAATGAAAATGAATTAGGTATTATAAAATTTAGCTTTTTGCACTTTTTAATTTTAACAACCAAATGTTACGTATTTTTGCGTTACTATAAAAAGATACATAATATTTCATCTTCAGAAAGTTACTTTTTAATATACCTACTATTACCTACGTCGCAGTAAAATTATTGTCTTCATTGAGACCTTCACATTTAAATCAAGATGTTTGATAACAATAACATCATAAATTAATATTGATAAATAATTGTACAATAATGTTTAATAAATATAGGTAACCAGTATTAAGTATTGCAATGTTTTATTAATTTATAGTTCTGGCAACATTCATCAGTCATCACAGATTATCTAGTACACTCTTCAGGATAAGATTTTTATTCGCTCTTACAAAAATATTTTTTAATTTTTGAAATTGGAATATTGTTTTGATGTTGAAAGCAACATTGTGTTAATCTTTTAAACGGAAACATAATTATAATAGATTTACGGATAGTACCAAAAATTTTATTTTCCTGAAAAAAAGTTTTCTCTAACATCCATTTTTCTAACTTAATCATTAAAAAAGCATCAAAATGAAATTCTCATTTAACACACAGCCATTACAAAGTTCATACAATGAGCAAATTGATTTAACAAACTCTTAAGACCTTTCGGCACGCCAAAATGTGTTTTAATACATCGTAATAAGGGCTAAGTGAAGTGAAGGTCAAAGATGGTAATAAGTCGCTACCAATTACGTTTCATGACTCTGGACTAGACAAAACGACAGCCAAACTATAACATAAAAGAATCGATACTGCGAGATACAAATGAATAATCTATAAATGCCTGAAAGACATTCATTTCTAGTCATACAAATCTAATAGAGGCGGCATTTCGACATCGGTTTTCTTTTGTTTTTTTTTCGAGCTACGAGGAAGGGAGAGAGAAAATCCTTGTTGCTATCTCTTTTTCTCTGAACCTATAGGAGACGTAAACCACGAAACATCCTTCGCTAATAACATTACTGCTTTTGACGTGAATACGCCTTTAAATTGGCTACCATACGGTAATCCTAAAAACCTAATGATAACAAAATCGGGGGGATACAGTTTGATGCTGTAGTTTCAAATCTACGGTAGAACTACATCCGAAATTAAATGATATCTAATTATGTCCATTTCTTTAGCAAATCGTAAATTTTTTGATTTTTTTTTGTAAATGATTAGTTAATAAAAATATGTAGGTATATTTGCTTAAGCGAATAGTCTACTTATTAAAACATGATAGCATAGAATTTCGCAATAAGGATTGTTAAAAGTTTTTATAATTTAGTTAAAAAGTTCTTCGAAATACGAGATCTTGAAATTTTTTACATTTAATTTAAAAACTTATAAGAAGTGGGTTTTTAACCACAATGCAACTTTAGACAATAAATTGTGATATTTCAAGTATTACTTGAAGTTAGTGGTTTATAAAATTGCCAATTACGAGGGAAACTAGAGGGTTATCTAGTTTGAGAGAAAAGAAGTACCTACTTTGTATGTTATAATGTAAAGTTGTATACTAATGAGCACGTTAGGTAGTACTTCACCCAGTTTACTGCCTTGAGCCAGTTACATTCAACCTTTTCAGCCTTTTCTATAGTAAAGGGGATGATCCCAAATTGTACAACGCCCATACATCCATACCTGTTAAAAATAATAAATGACATCATAATTTTTTTTTGTTTAACTTACGGATTTCGCAGTATTTATATGATAAGATACGTTTTAAAAGTATTTATTACTCTATTTATCGAAGATTGGGACCAAAATACCTAATCTATATCTATATTTTTATACTAATATTATAAAAATTAAGAGTTTGATTGAACGCGCTAATCTTAGGAACTACTGGACCGATTTGAAAAATTATTTTAGTATAAGATAGTCTATTTATCAAGGAAGACTTAATAACGTGACGCTAAGATTAATAGAAGAGCAGCAATAAAAAATATTGCAAAAAGGGCAAAATTTCGCGGGCGGAGCCACGAGCGATTGCTAGTCCGACTTACATCTCTCTTATAAACATTTACAAAATCGAAAGCGACGTACCTACTTCGTTACACTGAAAAATTACCAAAGGTTGTACATATCACATAAAGAAGAATTATACAATATAATATAAACTATCTTCTAATAGCTGTCTTTGTAAATGATCCTCTTGAATTACTCTAACATTAATTAAAACTGCTTTAGAATCCGATACGTATTCGAAAAATCTAAGTATTTACACAACTGGAATCGACTTTATTTATTCTTTAACTTGATAAACCTAGACATTACACTATCTAAAGAAAATAATACAGTAAAAAGCGAAAGAAGTTTTAAAACCAACATTTACTGGGTCGCAATTCACAACCTAACTTATGTTCTCTCTAGCGGGCCGCGAGTTGAGTACCAACCCTAGCGACCCTCATACGATGAGCTTGAGTACCACCGCACTTAGACTCGTAAGATATAAGTACTCTTATATGACTAATTAGTTCCAAGTTAGTACTTAGGTTTCTTGACTAAGCATACTTTTTTCTAACAGACCTCCATTGTTTATGAATTTGCAACTGGAAATTTTTTCTGCATTTTTCTGGATGTTTCTTTAAGTTTGTTTGTTTTATTGTTTACCCGACTGTGGTCGAAGGAGAGTTATGTTTTTTGTCCGTATGTATGTATGTAATATGTATGTATGTATGTCCAATTTTTGGTTCGGACTACAGTGTAAACGGCTTAACAGACTTCAACGTGTGAAATGTGAGTAAAATTACAATCATTTATTTCGCCTTAGTAATTAATAACTTACTTAACGAAAGTTTAGCATTTACATTATAATTACATTAAGTACAATTAAAAGAAAAATCATTACATCGTTACAATAAAACTTCCTAAAGTCTCGATAGACAATACCTATTCAAATCATCGGATTTATAAAAGATAAATACTTAAACCTAGGTAAGCTAGAGTCGACTGTGAGAGAAAAAAAGCCGAAAGAAAAACATCCTGGTACTCTTTTTAAAAAAGGTAAATTTTTACAGGGTCCTTTACAGTGCGTACTTTGAATTAGTGTCGATTGTGAGAATAACTATTTTTCGAGGTTTTTTTTTATTTTCTTATAATAATCCCCCGCCAAGTCAAGTAAAAAAAAGCGGAACGGCCGTACCATTATTTTCTCGAAGCATTTAAGTCCATTTTTGATGCCCTATAACTTTGTTTAGGATAAAATTACAAGCGTGAATTACTAGTCGTTCTGTCTGGTCATTAATAACTCTACACACGGAGTTAATACGATCTTGTTCTGTTATTAGGAGTAGGTATAATAAGTCGGCATATTCCACACTCAGCCGTTTCGCCGATATCATCTTATGCTATTTTTATTTTATTCATAGAGCACGATCTTTATTCCTTTGTTTACTCCAAGTCGCCACTGCAAGTTGATGTTGTCGTAAATATTACTTTTTTTCTCATGGCAGAATGCTCTACTTTAATTAGATTAAACTTATTGAGTATAAGTATCCGTGTAACAATCGCAGTAAGTAATAAGCTACAAAAAAACTGGTTGCTATATTCTTTAGGGTTGGGGTGCCGTAATAAAAAAACAAAATAGTTTATGTCACGTCCACAATAGAGTTGAATCCAATGACATCTCAAATATTGTAATCTGTCAAGCTATTAGTGTTGTAGAGCGTAACAAATGGACATACATAAAAAAAAACGAAAAAAATATTTTTTTTACATAAAAAATGCAATGTGATTTCGAATCTGGGACCCTTTAGCGTTAAAAAGTGGTGGGGGCGTGTTATTCCAATACGACAGCCAATGTCGTCTCTTTGAAGCACAAATTCGAGAGTAAAGTGAAAATAAATCTGATAAAATGTCGATTGCAACGATTATTGCATAAGAATGTCCCGAGACGGTTTTAATTAACGTGTATTGTACCCCACGCTCTTGTCGTACGACCAGGCTTTTGGCGACGAGTCGGATATTCCTCTACCAAGGTTTTTTATTTCTCTGATTGGTACTTCAACAGCATTGCACCTTTGAGCTTATCAACATTGCGGTCAGTCGCTGTTAACACTGTTAAGAATGGACGTGTTGTTGGTTATTCGAGCAAAATAGTATTGAAATTTATATTTACAATAACAAAAAGTAAACTTAAATACCTTTGTCAATAGTGCTTCTTTACAGTGAGTGGTTATTCTATTCATTTAATAATTATTTATTGAATTTGAGATAGCTGCCGAAGTACCAGAGATTCTAAGGGCGGCCTCAAATTTCCAGAATTCGGAAATACATCAGGAATCAGATTCTGATTTCTATGAATCTGGCGCAGGCGTCCAGAATTTGTCAGATTCTGAATTAACACTGACCGGAGGGGAGAGCAGGGTAGAAAGATAATGTGCTGACGCAATCATTCCCTTTACACTGTAAAGATTACAGAAAGACACAGAAAAGACTTAACAGTCAACTAATCAACCCCGCTCGTTTCAACTGAAGATTCAAAATCTGAAAATTCTAGACGTTTGCAACCGTCCTGAAAATAGAAAAGAAGTTTAGAAATAGGAAACAGAACTCAAAATTATTTGGGTTGATCTGCGCTTCACTTTTTTATGTAGCTCTTACAATCTTGACAAATCCAATAACACCAGTAACATATTGAAATCGGGTAAGGTGTTTAGGTTCAAGAAATTAACATACATACATACATTAAATGCTTAAAAATACCTTTCTTGTGCTGTCGAGAAAAAAGTGACAATTAGAGAATTTATTTAAAAAAAATGATGTTTTTTTCCTAATTATTCCAAATTACATTTGGCGATTGCTGGCCGGCAACAATTCTTTAAAAAAGCAACTATCCTTTTATTTTTTCTTTAGCATGGTCACCCTAGTGTTAAGGGACATGCGGGCACGGATGTGATCGTCTGAAGAGTGGCCATATTGCTTTATCAGTACGGATATGACCTATTAATTGTTACAGCCGAAATTATGCTTTATATCTTATGAATATCTCCTTCACTGACATTTGTTTGATTGGAAACAAGCAAAGTAATCAATATACCTATTATGTTACAAACTTTACATTTATTTCAATGCTCATAATCTTTTTAAATCTTAATAATTTATTCCTAGTGCATTGAATGCTCAGACCAAAAATATATACCTACTATAAATTCCGCCTTCAGAACAAAAAAAGGGTAGTCGAAAAAAAAGCAACGCAAATGACGAAATGATAACGCTTCCCGGTACATTTCTCGGCAGGTCATGCTCTGTCTGTGACGTATGTCAAATTGTAAAAAAAAGAAAAAATTCACCTTACTTTTATATTCTAAAGACTGAGTCTATATACTTTTTGGTCTGAGATATTAGATAAGATTCTATACAACTCAAAGTACTTTATTCTTCATTCGTGAGTTTTATGAAGACTAAAATAGCACTGTTAGATGGAAATATATGCAATCAAAGTCAAGACTAATAATAAATTGATATGGTACTATGACGCAATACCTCATCATACTATGACATTCCTCTGCAAATGAATCTCTTGTGTCAGGGTTGCCAACTACAGGATAATGATGTAGCTATGATCGTATCGCGTTTATTACCCGACTGCGCAAGTATGAGGGTAATGTTTTTCGAGCGTATGTATGTATCTATGTACGTCTCTTTGACACGCTCTACAGCTCAAACGACTTGAATTACAATAAATATTGTTAAATTATTATTAACAATAAATAAATGAGTACACAAAAAATTACACTAAGTAACTTAAAATTCATAATAACAATCAATAAATAATTATTAATTGCATATTGCAACCTAATTTATTGTATTAACTATTAACTCAAACACGTTAATAAATTATTTTCTAATAGTTTATTTCGCTTTGCTTTATCCTACAAAGATTACAAAATGGGGGTATCATAAAAGCTTGAGCCGCATATAAGTATTATCTTATCACTGATACTCATAAGAATAAAAGACTGAATTTTAGGTTCAAACTCAGACCAAAAATGTACAGACTGAGTCTTCAGAAAAAAAAGTGTTTTTTTTTTCCTTTTTTTTAAGATTTGACGTATGTCACGGAGCACGGCCGGTCGAGCAATGTACTGGTAAACGTTATCATTTCATAAGTACGTTATATGCTTTTCTCTACTACGCTCATTGGTTCCGAAGTCTCAGTCTATATATTTTTTCATCTGTAGTTTTAAATTACAAAGCTAGACTTGCTAGCAGGCCCGATGCCGCGATGTCCCTAATGAAATAATGTGCAAACAATTTAAAATCTTGCATTAACGTTCAACTCAAGAATTGAAGACAATCACTACAATTGAAATGGCTATTCTCTTTATAGTCTAACTGCGCTAGTTTACAAATAATAGCTATTTTCTTGTTAGTTACCCTGTCTTTTATATTTCTGCCATTAAGGTTGAGATTATTTCCCCTTCCTTCTTCTCCATATTAAAGCACCTTTACGAAACAGGGGTAGATTAAAAAAATATCTACATTAGTGTATCATTGATACCTACATGAATAAATGATTTTGAATTTTATAGAAATAAAATTTTAAATGAAAAAAAAAAGAAATTTAAAATGTCAGGAATGCATAAAAAATTTAACTCTACAATTTATGTATCAGGACTTCGAGTAGCATAAAAGCTCAAAAGTCTAGTTTTCCACTAATTCTTCTACCAATTTACACTGGAGCAGCGTGGTGGAGTATGCTCTACGCCTCCTCAGTTATGAGGAGAGACCTGTGCTCAGCAGTGGGCCATTGAAGTTAAGGCCATGAAACCTTTTACTATATGTTGGACAGACATACAACCATTCATTATAAGTATTTTAAATGCTGCGTTGTGTCAAAATAAAAAAAAAGTGCTTACACAAGTAACCACGTACTAAAATGCTTGCATCACCGTATTAATGGATATTTACATGAAGTTTGAACATCAATTTATCTACGTTATATTCATCTTTATTTACTTAAACGCATATTTACAATAGCCACCATAATCAAACCTTGAAGCGAATAAGTTTGCAATGTGAGACAATGGAACTCATTTTAAGAAGTATACACACTGTCATTCTATATGATATTCATGTTGTATTGAAATAACTCGAAAATATTTTTTTTGTATAAGGTAAGGTGGGGTAAGACTAACACATGGGGCATGGCTAACACTGTCTATTATCTCGATACGTATAGCTTAAATACGAAATTCTTCCAGTCTGTAAGATAGAACAAACGTAAATGTTCTCGGCTAAAACACACTCATGTCGTTTCTTCAAGTGCATATCGAGATAATAGACAGTGTTAGTCTTGCCCCGTGTGTTAGTCTTACCCCACCTTATCTTACTTAAAATTAAATATAAAAGATATATCGATGTTTGAACACGAAAATTCTCCGTCACGACCTCTATAGTATTTTAGCTATGGTTTATTCTATTCGAGTCCCCTTTTCTGAAAAAGCAAAAATCTTTCTGTGAGTGGTAAACATTATTTCGTCAGGAGTTTTTTACCTATTCTCCCCCAAATAATATTAGCAAATTAATGGGATTAATTGCAGTAACTTTGTACAAACCACAATACACAATCCATTTACCAGTTTACCTTACACTATATCTTTTATTACACTTTTACTACACTATCTTTTAATATCTAAGGTACGCCTGAAATCTGAATTATTATTGGTAAAGATAGATCCACGTCTTATCTAACGCTAAATGAATTATCGCCAACATTCCTTTCTTGAAAGAGCCATATAATTAAGAGCAGTAAAGTATAATGTTTATTTAAATAGTTCCTTTTCAATGATCTTAATGGATTTTTAATTATCTTGTGAAACAATCTTTTTGTCTCTAAATGAGTTCAGTGAGACGCCGGCCGTCATAATTGGTATAATAGTTTGACTGTTTTGACTGATTTAATGGGTTAACTAGTAGAAAAGTTGCCTAATCTGATGCAATAAATGAATTGTATTGATTAGTAATAAAAAAAAATTAAAAGGTATATTAAATTTTACGATGACTGTTATTTATGATGTCAAATTTAAGTTTTTCTATGTATAGAACTTAGCTATAGATAGAAAAAATATAAGTTCTATTTTATGTTATTTTTTTATATAAGTCAGCAAAAGAAAATAAACTATTTCGTATTTCTTACATTCGGTACCGTACGAATCTTTCTTATTTATAACATATCTATTTCTTTTTGTATAACATCATAGATTACATCACAAAAAAGATATTGTCTGGCCTATCCACACTCTCCTTTACAACGGTCGGTCGCGTTTGATCTCAACCAATTACAGTTTTACCGCGATCGTAAACATGCCCACGGCTGGGCTGGCTGGGCCAGGTAACATCTTTTGTTACTTTTTGCTGGAGTTTTTGCAACTTTTCAAATAACCTGCGGCCTAATGTGTGAAGACAGTTTGTGATACTTTGATGGGAGTTTGGCGGATCGTTTGACGAATTCCTTTGAGAAAGACTGTCTTTTAAATTAAAATGGAGGATAATGTTTTTAAAACATAATGTTTGTAAGTAAATTTCTTTGGCACAATTTACATGTTAAATTCATATTTCATTTATAAAAGTAAACAGTATATTTTGAACTAAAATAACTATGTTTGTAAATATTATTTCTCAGCGATAAAGAAACATGAAATAATCGTGTTTGTAACTTGACTCAAAACATGTCTTACAAAGTAAATTAGTTAGAAAAAGACGTAGAAAGCTTGTGTTAGTTAAAAATAAACATTTAGGTACTGTGAATTTTAAACCAACTTAAAAAAAAGGTATTGTAGTAAGGTTGTTCGAACACTTGGTACTGACTTAGAAATTATAAAATACATATTTAATAATATCATAATGTATTACTTTGTGCCAAACAATTTTTTTTTTTAGTTTACTTTTGAAGTCGGTTTGTTTTTGTTAAAAATAATATGAAAATATTAAGCAGTTTAGTGAAAATCCAAACTCTACAATTTCATTTTAATCATTCTGTCAACGCTTTTTACGCTTATTCTAAATTATTTATGTTCTTTCTTAAATACCCTTTATATTTATTTTGCTAATTTCATCAATATTTTTTTTACCAACAAACTAAAGTATTTTTTTTTATTTTAAATTTATGTTGTTTGAATTATTTTATTTCCAAATAATGCTCTATTAAAACTAAACTTAAAAAATCCGTACGTAAGAATAACTAAAAAAACAAGTTTGTTTGACATGAATTATAAAGTTTTATTGAACTTTATGCCAAGAGACCGACGATAAGTAACCTTTAAAGAGCTTTTAAGCTGTCGTAGAAACATAATGTAGAAACCAGATACCAATACCGTATCTGAATCAAACCAAACACGCTACTTTAAATGCGGAAACTTGTTAAAACCAATCTTATCTAGTGATTTAATAAATCTTTCATCGGCTTATCTATAATATTCGCTACTACTAGAAAATTCCTATCATATTTATTCATTTAATTATAAAATACGATACCATTCAACCCTTTAAGTGCCTATTTACAACTGGTATCTGTAAATAAAATTATGCAAATATTTATAGCTCCGGCCCTAAGCCTTTTCGATCAAGCAATCAATATGAAGATCCGTAATATTTTTGCGTATTATCCACAACGACGGCTTAAGCTTTAAATTGATAGTCGCTTACGATTTTTCTGTAAAGTTCATGATCAGTACTACAAGTTCTCGTTTAAATTTTTCTCCAAAATGTATGACTTGAAAAGGTTTGATTTGACATTTTATTGTAACGAAGGTGGTTTGCGCTCGTGGTAAGGGTTTTAAAGGATGAACTCGTGCAGTGTTGTATTGCATTTACACGCCCTTTACGACCCTTCCCCTTACGGCGAATCCTATGGAATACTTACAACAGACTCAAAAGCAAGGCAGCCAGTCTGGTTTTGTATTTCCATGCGCGCGGAACTCAAGCGCGTCGCCTCCGAACGCCCGTAACCGACTATCACAATCTTTTTTCGAATTTCATAAAAAGAACACAACTACCTTTTAATAAATCCAGCCATTGAATTTTTCTAAGCTGCCAGTTCTGTTTTTTGTGCGATTAAAACTCTTAAGAAAGTTTGTTTTAAAGTTTTGCGCTTTTTCTAATTTTTTCGGTTTGCGTTTTTGAAAATTGTTTTGTGTTATGCTGTGATTTGTCTTCGGTTTTGAGTTTGAGTTATGTTGAAGGAGATGTAATGTTATGTTTTGATTATGCGGTGATTCTGTGAAGTGTTCGTAACTTTGGGGTGTTTTTGGAGATTTTTACGTGTTTTGTAAATACTGTTTGGGCGCAATGAAGCTGTGTTGGAAAGTTTGGTGTTTTTTCTTGCTCGCCCAAGCCGTAATGGGGAATTGGTGGTAAGTGATTACTTAAACAATTTTAATTGATTGCTGAACCGTTATAGAGTGCCGAAAGATTTGTAGTTATTCTTCTTTTTAATACGCACCAAATATAATTACTTTTTTATTACCTTCGTAAACTCAGTAAATTCTTGGCTACCTGATTCTCTTATGAAAATAAACGCCGGGAAAAAATGCAAGGGATTGTTTGGTAACAAAAATAAACTTACAACTTTTTGGGTTATCTAAAAATAGTTTCTTCAATATAAATAATAAATTGTTTACATTTCGCTTTGTGGCTGCGTTGGACATGGAGTTTCTAAACAAAACACATTTATGCTTCTTGCACAAGTTACTTGCGTTTAATATGTAAAGCATTTACTTACTTAGGTACTTTGTAAACCTGGAAGAAATACGTAAGTAAAGCAAAAGTATGGATCGAGTTCGTGTAAGAATAATTTTTTTTCAAGATGTGCTGAGGAGTTTTTTTCGTCATATACCTAGTGGTAGATTAAAAAAAAACTTGCATAAGTGTAACAAAAAATATTACATGAATTTGAATTCGAAATTAGATTTATGACCGACAATTAGCAATAATAAGGAATTTACTTCTTTTTCCTTTTCTAGTTTTTTTTTTCTAGTTAAATATTTCCTTCATTAGATTAAAATATTAATTTTATATCGATTTGCGGTTTTATATACAACAGCAATAGTGGCACCGACTTAAAAAAATTAAGTCCGTAATTCGTTATTGCATATTTTTCGGTCAACTTTTTTGAAGTTGGTTGGTGGATTTTGAAGTCGGTTATAAATGGGCTATAAATATGACTCAGTCCGTCTACGCGAAGCAAGTCATAATTAAGTATTTTTGAATTTCTAGTAACACACGGATACCTAACATATTTTCAGTGGTGTTAAACTGACGGAAGCATTGTATGAGCTACAAATAAACCGTAAACTAAAACCTGTGCCCAAAGCCCTAGATAATTAGCTCTTACGGTAATTCCTGGGACGAATGCTGCTCCTACGCAATCTTCACGTTTGCCAACTGTCTTCATTACTCACTAGCTAACTGAGTTTGTCTTGTGTTAACCTTATTAACGTCATATGTAATAGGTGCCTAGGTAGGCGCTTAAGCTTTTTTGGTTATAAAACTGGCCGAAACGTTTTAAGTTTGAACTTTGATATGTGGATAGAACAGGGGTCCGGAACCTTTTTCTGATCAGGGACCATTTTAACATAAACTTTGCTATAATAAAAATAATGACTACTTGAATGTGTTTTCTGGGCTTACGGTTCAAAATTAAAAATCATACACGGATCATATTTAGCCTTCTGCGGGCCACTGGTTGAGAACCACTGGTATAGATTATCTAAATAATTATGCTGGAACACAGTTTGATTCCCGTGGTAACGCGGTCTAAGTATTAAGGCGCATTGACTTAGAGGAAGTCTATTCGCTTTAGCCTTGAAGACACCCACATACTTGGATGGGAATATTGACGCGGGCAATTTATTTCAGTCCTTCGCAGAACGCTAATTTTTATAAGACATTTACAATAGGCCATCTGTCCTCTGGCGACAGATTTTTTGACCAACTTTACCTAAGTGGGGCTAATAATATTGATTATTAACTGGATTACTAAAATTTGCGTACAGGCCTCACTTATACAAATAGTGTAACTTCTTACTAACGTATTAACTTTGACTAATATTCTCATTAACACGTATTACTAAAAGGACCTACTAACCGACTGCTAACAGACTTTAAATAATCCACCAAATTGCATTGCAGCAAAGCAACGTCGTCTGGGTCAGCATGTTTTAAATACATTATGATTGATTTAAAAAAACTAACTAAACGCCGTCAAATCTTCGGCATCGGATGCGCACGAACAGGAAAGCTCTCGAAAGCTTTGGGAAAGCTCAAAACAAAGGAAACAGCTCGAGGAACGTTTTGTAAAATGTGTGCATCGTGCAAACAGACGGAGCTACGTGAGCATTATTATATGTTGAAAGTTAATCTTGCTAAATATATTTGACAAATAGCCACGGGCTGTTGGCAAGCTTAAACAAAAGAACAACGCTCAGGTAGAGCTTATGTAAGAAGATGTAGTAAATTATATCTAGTTCATATACGTATGTCTATTAAAGTCATCAGCCCAATAATTGCCCACTATAGGGCACCAGTCTCTTTTCATAACTTGGAGGCCTAGATAGCCCATAGTGCGAATTGACGAAAGGGTTAGTGGCTACTCCAAGTGTCGAACCTTGTAAGTTATCTAAAGGCCTCCGACATGGCTAAACTATCACGTAAACAACCAGTACCGTCAGCTTAACGTGCCGTCTAAATTGGAAGCATTCAAGAAATAGTCTTTACACCTATCCATTGTCCGACTGCGTCTGCAATTGTGCAATTTCGTCGATCACTTAGGATCGATGCATGCCACCAGGTTATGAGCGCTTTTCGTTTCCCAAAAGAGTCGGTTATTGTAATGATATAAATGATCAAGGGTTTCTACAGCTGATACCCAAAGGGGGGGAAGGAGGTAAAAGTATGAATTAGGTGTAGGTAGGCATAATATTTTAATATTAGAACTCCTGGACTTAGAACTTCGCTTGATTTACACTTGAGCTAGTTGTAGCTCTTCGGGAAACTGAAAGACGAGTTCAATGAGACAGTTATTAGTGATGAAATTTATGATGAATGTATCACAGAACATTAATGAAGCGTGTTGTATCACGCGTTGGTCGTCAGGTTTGTCAACCAAGCTTTGATGTCGTATCCGGTAGTTTCCGCACCTCTTGCAGTAAAGTTATTTATATCCCATCTTAAACCATGCACAGGGTTTCGGAATGCCTTTGATTTTTATACCCTTTTTATTGGTATTAAAGTAGCAATCGGGTCCACCTGGTTTTAAGTGGTTGCTTTAGATTTGTCATTGTTAAATGTACTGTCCGGGGCTTGGAATTTCATATAGACCTTTTATGGTATGAGAATAGGAAACGAGCTGGCAGTGTCACCATGGAAATTTGGCAAACTTCTAGTAGGGGGACCGTTAGTTGGTTAGTAGGTCCTGTTAGTAAGAGGTGTTAAAGGCCATATTAGCTGTTACTAATCCGTTAGGTAATTATTATAATACTTCTCTGATTAAATAAAAATCCTTAACCGTTAGTACGTTATTTTTGAGGTTATACCTATTTTATTTAAAAAAAATTGTGATTGTACTCAAGTGAAACCAGATTGCAGCTTTAAAAAAATCAAGCTCTATTAAGCATGATCATTGATCATAATAATTAACAAGAAAATTCTCTAAGCAGAAAAAATCCAAAACCTGCAAAATAGTTAAAATCATCTGGCACTTACCAGTTTTTACTAGGGCTGTGTTAATCTTTTGTTACTGTTTTTGCTTAGTTATTTTTTGCACAAAACGTAGAAATATTTGTCAAGCTCTTTGAAGTAGTATCCGGTAGTATCCGTATGGATTTCTCGGAGTAAAATTATTTATAACCTGCGACTAGTACGGCAAGGAATATCTTTCGTGTTTTGTTTCACTATTTTGTAAAGTAAACTTACGATGGGGCTAATGTTCAATGTAGTACTGTTTTGTTTCAAAAAGCATAATCATGATAATACAATATAGATATAGGCTAGTTAGTGAACTTGGCAAATTGGGAGTCCCAGGTTCGAATACTGAGATAAACTTTAGTGTGTAAGGTGGAAGATAGGAGAAACAAAATTGATTATGAAAATAAAATTTAAAAATATTAACTTTAATACAAATTTAACATAATTGCGGTCGCAGTTGCGGTCGATAGCTAGGTATCTTATGAATAAAATAACTTATTATGTTTTCTTCTTAGGAACTCTCTGTTCACTTAACGATAGAGAAATCTTTTACGATTGAAAATACATTTACATTACATCATGTTACAGAGATTGTTATTAATTTATCAATAGCTGATGGTAATGACTAATGATTAATAGTATATCTCCATAGACAATACCTATTCTTATCATTGATTTTATAAAACACAATCACACATTGGCCGAGAGAAAAACTGTCGTCTACAGAGAATGATAAAATTTCAAATCAAGATCAATAATTGTATTATAGGTAGGTATATTACGTCCTATATGACAAAAGAAAAAAAACCTATAAGGTCGTTATTTTATCTTAAAACCAAGCGCGCCAAATATCTGCTTTTCTTTGTATAATAATCAAAACTTAACCTAAATTACAAGTCGCTACAAGTTAAATGCCACATTAAAGTTAAATGCCTAACTTCAGGCCAAATCTTAAATTTAATCCGTGGTCTTGGCAACATAATTAAAAGGACGACTTTATCGTTGGTCCTTCGCACATCATCTTTAAATTACATATCACCTTATTAATACTAACATACGACTTTGTTTGCCGATATAAATGCTATTTACTTCGGTTTAAATAGGGTTGTCATCGAAATTAAAAGTGGTTATTTTTAGTGAATTAATATTGAATTGAATTAATACAATTTAGATTCCTTAATTATTTTTTTTAATATTACTACGCAAATGACAAACTTCATGAAATGCATTTTCTGCCATTAGGTTAAACTGAAAAGTACAAAGAACGGTTTGAATAATTTGACGGGATATTAATCCTATTATATGCACGTATATGTATAAATATAATGACAACAATACACATAATAAGTAATAAGGAAGTAATACATAATGAATTTCGTCTTAAATTATATACAAAAACATTTAGGTAATATTTCTAACAAAATACCAGAGTGTCAACCCTAAAATAAGTCCCATAATCCAGTCACAAGTTCGCTGGTTGCAAAATAAACGATCGCAGATACGATGGTGATGACCATTGTTTATGATTATCCTCACTACCACAGACCACTCGCTTTACACTCTGCTATTTTACGGATTTACTATATTTTCAATCGACTTCAAAATAAAATAGGCAATAATTTTAAAAAATTAAACCGACTTCAAAAAGTTAACCAAGAAGGACATACATTTTTTTTTAAGTTATTGCCCGTCTAGCCAAGTTATACCGCACTGTTATAATTTTTTGTCGTTTTTTTATTATAATTATTAGTCATTTTTTTTATCCTAATGAGGATTAGGGCGCCGGGAATGTAGTGAGATTTTTGTTGTAGTTTAATAGAGACTTATCTGTAGAAGAAATAAAATAAAATGTCTATGTTTGGGATAGTTATTGTCTCAAATTGAATGTTTTTTAGATACACATACATAATATATAAAATACGATGAGTAATTACGTTACGTACCAAAGTAATTCACCCAGTTTTATTTCTGTTGTAGGCTTATTGAATTTACTTTTAAATAAAAAATTACAAAAACACTACATTTTACGCAGTATACCATTCACAGTATGAGCTGAATGTCTATAGAAAACCATGTTTTCAACTTATTGTAAGCCTTTTTAGGGTACAGTAAACCTTCTGGAACATTCTTCTAGCTTATCCTGTACTGAATATGTTGTGGAATCCTGTTCAAATTGTCAATGGGGTTAATACTTAATACACAAACAGTTACTAAAAATAGCGCAAGAACTTACTGGCTGCTGTGTTGTATTGCAAGCGAAAAACCGGGCTATATCGAAAATATCTTAAATGTAACTATGTAAGAAATGTAGTTAGGAATCTATTGAACAATATTATAACTATATAGAAAATCTTGCTATTAGCTTATTATTTTTCGCTTATAATCCTGATGTTGGGCGCTATTTAAGTTATATGAGCCGTCCCAGAATCAAAATATACTTACTATGTTTCTTCCACATTAGACATGAATTCAATGACACCTCGTAAGCTGAAATCCGTCAAGCATTTTGGGCTGTAGATCTAACTATAGAAACGGACTTGCATACACTCGCATAATATTATATTCTTTTAGCGCAGTTGACAAAACAAAAGAAAATTAAATTCGTTATCAATTTAGTCAAACACTGATTTATCTGACATAAAAAAAGAAAATACAGTTTTGAAAGTAACCTTTAATCAACGTTATAACCTTAGACCAAAAAATATAATAGACTCAGTTTTCAGAACAAAAAAGTGAGGATTTTTTTTTTATTTTTTTACTATCTGACATTATGTCACCAAGCACAGTCTGTCGAGAAATATACCGGGAAACGTTATCATTTGTTATTAACGTTATGTTTTCCCTACTACGCTTCTTTGTTCCGAATGTGGTTATAACTTAATTTACGTTACGTGGCAATATTACGGTTAACGTAAATGTTTCATAGTGAAACATATTCTTAATACTAACATTGGCTACGGGGTACAGATGTTCCGAACGGTCTATAGACTTCAAACGGAGTGGAGCGAATGAAGACGAATAGCGTATCATTTTACTAGGAATTTCAACGGCTTATTGTATCCTTGCCTGAGTTCTTTTGGGTATTAAGCTTCTTGGAATTTCAACGTTTGTACGACCTTTTGGATCTGTTGTAGACTTTTTGGTGCAAAGCTCTTTGTTTAGGTTTTAGATACTTTATAGTAATTTTGTAGTTAAGGGTTAATACGTTTTGGTTTTCTTTGCTTTAATATGAGTATTTATTATCATTATTTTTGGATATAAAGAGCACATTTGACTTACAGATTTGAAAGGGAAAGCGCATTACTATTAATTAGAGAGAACATATTTTTCGTCTGCGATTTAAGCTATTACTTTTGTTGTTTAGCTTTTGCTAGAAACTTGTCTTTTCAGGAGCAAAAAACATTTGTGATAGACGGTTACAAAATTTGCACTTTGTAGTATAATTTCAAAATCAGGAAAATAAGTAAAAAGAAAATGGCGTAGAAAATTACTGAAAAAAAATTACCTACACATTAATTTTATATGCAAGCATACAAAGTCAATAATTATTCTGTTAACACTGCGTTAAAAAAAAAATACGAAATACCTTAAGAACTGAAAAATAAAGTCCTATTTTCAAGTGACTAGTACTAGAAACATAGATCTTATTAATCCTGAAAGCACTAACATCTCGTGTGTGGTATTCAACTATACCACGTGTTAAACACCAAATATGTCATCAGGACAGTGAAACATCACTCCGTTGCTTTTAAAAGTTATTTATTACACAAACGCGGTCACTTGTTAAGACGCTTTAAAGGACACTTACGTAAATGAAAGTTGGGTGATAAGGAAGTGGTTATATTATGGGCGGAAGCGGATAGCGTTTTTCCTATAGATTTGATGTATTCGTTCTTAGCGACAAATATCTTTTTGCTAACTCCTTTTAATAATTAAATCTAATATTAGATACTAATACCGGTTACTAATTGCAAGTAACTTTAATTTCATATTAATCTTAAAAAAATATAATTCTGTTTTTCATAAGGCAAATGATATTGTAGGTGTTGTCTGAAGATGTATTAGGAATTACTATGAGACCAGGTAGTAAATTCAAATTCAAACCATTTATTTTGTCTTAAGAACTAACAGCTTAGGTACTTTACGAATGTCAAATTTTACAATATAAATAACATTATAAAAAATTAAGAAAAAAATAATTACATCATTAGAAAAAAAGTTCCTGTACTGACACAAAGTTTTGACAAATTAAAAATAAATAGGTATGTATTGTAATCATGTATTTTTTTAGTACATACTTATTTTAAAATTTTAACGTACGTTATGTGAGCTGACGTAGAAATAAATAATTGTTTTTTTTTTTAATTTAGCTTTTAAGTAATTAGAAAAAAAAAATTGTTTTTTGTTTTTTTTTTATTCGTTCTCGCTATTCTAACATTACTTTGCTCAGATTCTCAAGTATGAGTCAGTATTCGGCACCCATTGATCAACTCCCAGCTTTAATTAGATTAACCTATGGTAATCTAAAACAAATTAAAAAGTGTGTTGCTAATTGAAACGCTCTTAGCTATCTGCTTAATGGATTGAGGTCTATTTTATGTAACTGCTCTTCTATTTAGAGACATTACAAAATGGGTCAGTTATGAGGCGTATAATATGTGCTACAATGAAACTGTAACTGTAAAAAAATAAGATATGTTTTAATAATTATGTGTGTGTGTGACCTATGTGTGGTTAAATGTAATTGTAATAATGCAAAAGTTAGTAAATTTTCATCGATTCTTATAACAGAGTTTTAAAGTACATTTCCAAAGTTCGTAATTTTTTGAGATTTTATATCGTATCGTTGTTAATATAAGATTAAATTGTTTCTTAATAATTATTTCATTATTATTATAATTATTTCATTTTTAATATTTTTAGTATTATTAATTTTATATTGCGAATAATTTACTGAACAGTGGTATCTAAATAACGTCATAACTTTAGGAGTATTTTTTTTATAATTAACACTTGTCTCTTCAAACCGATATTTTTATGCGGCGTCTCTAAAGAAACACTTAGCACTTATAAGTTGTAAAAGCATTAAGTAATTTTTTTATTCACCATCTGTGAGCTTCTACCCGCTAAAGTGTTCGAAAGGTCGTATCGCTCCGATACAATACTGTAATAACTCAAAAAGTAAAAATTTTCAGGAGGCATGAAAAAGTCACCCTTATTTTTAGCTAAATTCAAGTCGAATTTCGTGTATTAACATAATGCATAAAAAACAACGTTAACATTAGTATAGGTTCACTTAATAAAATTTTTTTGAGTTGTCACATTATTTTATCACAGATATACGAGTAACTCGCTACGTCACATAGTACCATAATTATTTGCAACAAAAAAAAAAATTTTTTTTTAATTCTCATCAACATCATCAAACGTCTTTAAACCGTTCTAAGTTCAAATTTAAACAACACTCGGTCATTGTAAAACACACCCCATGACAGACAACCCCACAACATAAACGGGGTATGAACCCGCTATTACACAAAAAGCTCGCCTCATCAAAAGCTTTGACAAATGTTTGGACTAACGCCACCCCAAATAATTTGTATAATCACCGCATTATACCGGGTACCGAGACCCGAAGCACATGTGCAATGCCCCCAAGAATTTAATTTTCTAAGGGCTTTCACGTCGTAATTAATTTTGCATTGCATTGTAAATCGGAGTAATACAATTTTCATATTTTTTTTTGTATTATTTTGGTCCTATCGATCGTAATTTAAAGCACAGAGATTTTTAATTGGATTTTTAATTAAACTTAAAATCGAAAATCTTTATATCGTGGGTTACAAAATATTTCATCTGTTAATCTAATTGAAATAAAACGTTATTAATATTTAATCACACACAAAAAAAAAATAACCTAAACCTCGCATCCTCTAAAGAACTGGCCATCAATCCATTAAAAGTAATTCTATAAATTTTCATATGCAAAATACAAAGTAATTCAATTCGCATTTTGTATTAATATTTGAATTATTTGATTTAGACTCGACAGCCCTATCGCCTAAGGGCAAGTGCACACGGGCCGACTAATTTGGTGATGTTATACAAGTCGCACAACTCTTTACCCTGCCTATTACGATATTGGTTAGATATAGGGATGTCTTTACTATTTGTCGATATCGATACTATCAAAATTTAATGTATTTAATGGAATCATATTCAAATGTATTCAGTAATCTGTATATTCAGTCAGTTATAAACAAGCACAATATTTTATGTGTTAAAAAAAGATGCAGATTCATTTTATTACCTAGGTATAAATGTAATTATTTTCTAATAGTACCAATTTATCGACTTACAAAAGTACTACAATTAATAAGTAGATATTTAACGGTATATTTCATTTAAGTTTTTAAGTATAATGCTACTTCCAAAATGAATCAGTAAATTAAAATCATTGTTATTAATTCACTTATAGCAACTAACCTGCTTAGTTTGTCAGTATGTCGATGTCTAGCAATATACATCACTATGGAGATGAATATTTAATTTCACCCTTTGCACGGTGTTTATTTATTGGCTGTATATTTCATAGCCCGGGGGTGAATTTGCATATTGGTGTTGTTCACTGTCGATGGGGTGACTGCAATGAATATGCATCAGTTAACAAATTTACCGTAAGTGCATGCGTGAAGCTGAGATTTGGGCACGTTATGAGAATTGATGAGATGAGAATTTCTAGATGAGTTTTGCCTTTTGCCATAACGGAAAAATAACCTTTCACCCTTATAATCTTACAGTATAATTTCGTATGTCGTGGGTGCCATTAGTATCATTTTCACGTTAAGTCAGGTAAAGTAAATCGTGCATAATTTATTATTATACTAACATAGAAAGTCTGACCATCCATTTTCACCTTTAAGGGTTGACACTTCATTTTTTTTTCATTGCTTACTTACACTATTATAAGTTTATTGCCAAACGTGTAGAATGTTCAATACTTCTAGCTCCACTAATTCATAGTCTACGTTGTCGGTCAGTCAATAAATTTACAACCATAGTTAACTATTCCAGTTTGTTTTTGATATATTAGCTCATTACCATAGTTAATAAAACGCCATAATTAACGTCAAATACTGGAAAATGAGAAAATGACAGAAATAACTTAACGATCCAAGTTAACAGTACAAAGGAGGTGAAGTGTAAAATTTGTTTACGTTAATATTTCTTTGAAGTTCATCCTTTATTTTTAGGCGCGACGCGGACGCTAAGATTTGTCGAGACGATATTAGGTTGAATAATTATCTTTGATGCGTTCATATTTTTTGCGACTATTTGTGGTCGTTTTCTCAACAAGTGGAGCTTACTTTATGAGTAATCTAATCTATAATTTAGTTTAATAATAACATAACAATATAATTTAATAATAATATAACAGCTTTAGATAATATAAATTAGCAAAAATATTGTTCATTTCGTTACTTAGATTACTTTCGTAGAAATAGCGAACACGAAAACAGTCATAATGCAAGAATGTAGTTTTATTTTATCAAGAAAACAACCATTTCCGATAATGGCAGGTGGATCGTTTAAATTCAAAGAAATGTTATACGCTCAGTTTGCTAGCTTTATTAGAAATCTATGTCTGTATTCAAATAATGAAATTTTAGCACTTTCAAACGCTTATAACCTAGTAGCTTGCGTATATCTTTTGATGGACGAAGTTAAGCAACTGCGGGCGCGGTCGGAAAGTGGATGGGTGACCGCTAGTGGCAAAAATTCTAGAATGTTCTTAATAAGTTCCGTGCTTCAGAGGATACGTAAATACGTCGTTGTCTGTAGTTATCATGAGCATTTGTTAGCCATGTTGGATGCCTTAGGGTAGCATGAAACTTCTTGAAATTGGTCTGACCAGTAAGCTTTCCATCAATCTGCATTGGAGCAGCGCGGTGGAGTATGATCTAGGGCTCTTTAAACAGGTCTATATTAAGCTACATTAGGCTGTTAATATGCGCGTTGCTTGAGAGTCATGTATTCTATTAGGCCGTTATTAGGCAAGGTATTTTGCTGTTAACGCGACACCAGTAGCCGTTCTCACGATATTCTCAGAATCTTAGTGATTCTGTTCACGAGAAAAAGCCGATGTTACTATGAAAGGTAAGATTCGTGTGATTTTTTTCGTTTACAAGTTAAATTAATCAGTGTTTTAATATTAATGAGGGAATTAATTCAGTTTCTCGTACGCCTCGTCAGTATATGTAAAAGACGGTGTTTGTCATTAATGATATGTTTTTAATGATGTTTTTGTGTTGCACATAAAGGTATTCTGTTATAAACAAGGTTTTCATCTTACACCATAAGGAGGCTTTTCGAATGTATGTAGGTATGTATGTCTTTAGAACGATCTACTCGTACATCCAAAATGGCTTAACAGATTCAAACATGTGTCATTTAATTTTTATTGATTGTCAGAGTGACAAATTTACATATTTTTTTTATCAGTGCCGCTAACGTCAAAAAATTTTTAGCATTTCTGATTTTTGGTTTTCTATTAATTGGTCCTTGTTATTAATGTTAAACGAACTCATCATCAATTGAGAACATTTCATCACGATATGTTATTCATAATATGTCAAGGAATATTATTGTTACTTATAACAGTCATATTTTTGCGGCTATATTAAAATTCTAAGCGAATGACGTCATTGCGCATACTCAGCAAGAAAGTGGAGAATACGATTGTTAATTATCAATTTATACTTTTTATTACTCTGCATAAAATGCGTATTATTTTAAATTTTTATTGCGCTCGTATCATTTGGGACGATTTTAATTTTGAATTTATAATGTTCTTGACTGTACTCCCTGCTGATTGTCATTCGGCGATAATAAGCATTATTATTGTCGCCAGTTATTAATGTCTATTTACATTTAACGACTACGACACGGCACCAACGACTAAATATCGGCCAGCAGTCATTACGTTTAAATCTAAATAGGGATAAATTTACCGTTTTCGCAATATTTTTTATTGCTGCCCCTCTCCTATTCATTTTAGCGTGATGTTATATAGCCTATAGCCTTCCTCGATTAATGGACTATCTTACACTATAAGTATTTTTCAAATCGCTCCAGTAGTTCCGAGATTAGCGCGATTAAACAAACACTTCAGCGTTATATTGTAAGAAGAAAGAAGTAAAAATTTAAGTAAAAACACTTCACTTTGTATAAATATAACTTACATCTGTACTCTGCTATAATTTACACATGCATTGTTTAATGTGCTGAGTTCTTATTATCGATATTTGAGAGTGTTTGAATTCTAAACCGTATACTCTGAATATCAAATAACGACATTCTGACATACCATTTTTACATTTGAATTAATGTATAATTTTACACCCGAGTTTGAACCGAGAATGAATTCCTACCAAATAATTCTGACCAAAACAGTTTTGTTTTTGATTGTACTTAATTAGCAAGTATTTATACCTATGAGATCCCGCGCCTACATGTTGACAAAAAAGTATATTCAGTTGTTCACAAGAGTGTACCAAGTTTCTGTTTTAGGCAGTTGTACATGCCAGTACTTTTTGTTTTTATCTGGGCGTGGCTGTATACTATTGTGTATTCATACATACGAGATATAAAAGGCTAATGATATTGCAAAGACGTTCGATATTTAAATCGTTGTACACTTTTGTACATATTCGAAATTATTTCAATTGTTTTTTATGTAAATTGTAGAATTGAATGTAGATTGTTTCAAGTTTAACAGAATTATAAAAAAATATGTAGTTTATGCGAAATCGATAAAAAGGGTTGGTTTAGCATAAATAGTAGGTACTTCGATGTTAATTCAGTTCTGGAAGGTAATTCATGTTTTTCGACTATCTGTATGTCTATTTCTGTGGCGAGTTTTAAAACCAAAACGACTTAAACGGATTTCAACCTATGCCGTCTCATAAAATTCGTCTTGTGAGAGTGGCATAGTGATAATTAGTTTCTAATACGCACATACTATGAAAATTATTCGCGTACCAGAGTTCGAACTTAGGAACCCACGTTCGAGAGACCAATGTTCAAACCACTAAGCCATTACTGTAGTCAGGCTATAAGGGTCTAAAGAAGTAGAATCTCATTAATAATATTCAATGAATTCTTACTCACTTTTCCATTTGATAAGCACTGCAAGTCAATCAAAATGTCATCAAGTGTATTAACATCTTTTTGTGAAGTTGATCATCTACCTGAAAGCATTTTATACGGCACGATACGATTTATCGTAGGGTATTACGATGTTAATGCAATAACGTACAAGATAAAATAAATGAAGGTAGTAGGCACAGACCTATAAAAAATAATAGACAGAGCCATCCAGTCGAAAAGTGACGAACGTAAGTATGAAGCCGGCCGCTCAGTAGTATACGGCAAGCGAGTGACAGATTTTTGTTCGTCACTTACGAGTATTTAGTCGTAATTGTATACGACCGCTCTGTCTATTCTTTTTTCGTGGTAGTTATTATATAATTTTGCTAAATATTTTTACACATAATTACTTAGATTTATATTAAAGTAATATAAATATACTGTATATAATAAGATTATTCGTAATGCCTTCTACCTGGCATAATTATTGCTTTTTTAGACCTACTAAGAGTCTCAAAGCTACATTAGAGACAGACAGACAGACGTACAGACATAAGAAAACTATATTAAAATTCCTTACTCGACTGCAAAACCCTAAAAAATAATTGAGGTATCGAACAACTTAGATGCGGTTAAAACATTTTAACTTTGAACTGAACGCGTTAACCGCAATGTGGTTAAACCGCGGTTAAACTAAATAAAACGAGATGAGTGTTGGTTTGTGTAATTCCGAATGTTTATTGTAGAGGTTTGGCGGTTACTCTGTGGTTTAGTAGGGTTGCTACATTCAAAATAATTTGACAAATGGGTGTGCAGGGTTGCTACAATCAAAATAATTTTGAGAATTTTATGGAGAATTTAATGTTAAACTAAATAAAAATATGAACTTCATAACGCACATAATTACATTGACAATTTATAATAATAAAGTATTGAAGTTTGGGATTTGGCAGAGTTAAAATTTACAAGGATTTTTGCACTTTGCAAAGAGCTTAAATTTATAAGCAAAATAGTACAAATTAATTTACTTAAAAAAATGAGACATTAAAAAACCTCAATATAAAATAAACTTTACCTATGAAGACTTAAGGTCGAATTAAGTTCGCAGAGCTCTCGTATGATAAAAACCATAAGTTGGTAGTTTGGTGTATTGTTTGTCAGTACAAAAGAACGTATAAGAAAACAAAAGAAGCTCAAAACAAGGGCTCAAAGCGATTTCTTGGCATAGAGGGGAAAACAGTTAACATTCTGTGAGGTAAGGAACAAACAGACAAATAATAGTTATTACCCGACTGCGCTAGAATGAGGGTTATGTTTTTTGAGCGTATGTATGTATGTATGTATGTATGTCCGTTTATGTGGTATGTACAGCCTAAAAGTCTTGACGAATTTTAAAGTGGGTGTTTTTGGATTCATGTCCATTCTCACATTAACAGAGCTATATTTTTATAGTCCCACAAATTTTTAGACGTCGGATTTTTGTTTTTTTTTTTCCGTTGACGTTGACAATTAAAAAAAATCGACATCTTCCAGCCAGATATATTGAATGAGTCTATAATCTTGTTAGACATTATGAGTTATGCTCTAATTTCAAATACATAGCGGGTCCTCATTACAATATTTGTCTCAAAAACATTTCATTGAGATTTCCTCATCTTAACAGCTAAATATTTCTAAGCTGAGTTTATCAGTAAAGAAATATGTTAAGTATTTAACTGTACCGTTAACTTTTAGAAGCCGGTTAGTGTTAGAATTCATTACGTTAACAATTAGTTAAGCTTTCCTCATTAACACCCAGATTTTCACTTTCTAAACACACGCAATTTCTACCAATTTTGTTAACCGTTTCAGCAAATAACTATGTAGTAAGTAGTTAATACTTTAACAATAACTAGTTAAAATTAATAGCTTATGTCACTTTCACAATAAAGACGAATCTAATAATCCGTTAAGCCTTTTTAGTTGTAGAGCGTGCTAAACAGATTCACATATAGGTACCTCGTTTTTTTCGTCGTGATTTAAAGAGTAAACAATCTTGGCACTACTTTAATTTATTTCATTAATTCAAAAAAATATTTAGAAGTATACAGAAGTTTATTTTAACATTAAATTATTGTTCATTCTTTATTTTTTTTATTTGTGTCTGTCTTATTTTTAGTCGATAATTACAATAAAATGACACTGTAAGATTGTTTACTTTTTAAATCACGACGAAAAAAACGAGGTATACATACATGCATACAGACATACATACATACATAAGCTTGAAAAACATTACCCTTCCAACGAAGTCGGGTATAAATGCCAGTCAGTAACTAACATTATAAATGGTATTAATAATATTATGTCCCTTCCCACGATGGGCCACGATCCTTTTAAGATTGTTAATTTAACAAAACTGACCCATTATAAAGGTATCAAGTACCATAGAGTAGTTACAAATAGAAATGGCACACAATCTCTAAAAGAAAAAAATGTTATGTCGAATATAGTGACGTTTTCTTTCTTATAAAATGGAAATTAAAATTTCACATTCGAAAGATGTTTATTTTTAAAATTTTTTTTATTGTTTGGGCTGTAGATTGTGCTAAAATAAATATGCATATTCATTATACAAAATTACATACATACAGTCAAAAAACATAAAGAGTGACCCGTACTCTGTAATAGCCCCTTAAAGGCTAATTAGACCTTTCTATTCGTGGCTATATCTATGGAAATAACAGAAATCTCCACCCAGAGGTGGCCATAGGTAAATTCCATGTTTTAATTGCTGACATATTTCACGAGGTGAAATATTCAAAGGACGTATCATGAGTGAGAACACTGGATGCTTTTTATTATTTTGTAAACGAAATCTCGTAAAACGGTGGACCACCTCTGATTAGGGCAATTCTTTTTGACGTGCTTGAGCATTTTGGTGGTAGCTGCCATTTATTTTACCATAAAATTATATGGTGTACTACTTAATTTTTATGGTGACCTATAATAATAAATTATAAGTTAGTGTTTTTGAGTGTCTTAATTACTTTGAAAGGGGTTAAATAAATGATTATAATTTGAATACACCTGATTTTTGTATGTAACTATGTACTCGAAAATGTAATTTCGTTAAAAAACTTAAAAAATCTGTACTAAATTCTGATAATAAATTACTTTTTATATTCTCATTATTATAATGTAAGTACGTTTTAAGTGGAAAACTGAATGACCACGCTGTCCCAGTGTTATTTTCGTTGATAAAACAGAATAACCCACCAAACCCTGGTAGCCCAATAACATACGACCGCCATTAATTTTAAGATGTCAGCTGCTGTCAACAGTTTTGGCCCGAATATCTTTTTTTGGTGATAATAATAGGGGGAGATTTATGTATTTTCAATGTTATTGAGTTTTCCTGTACACGCGTTTTAGGATTAGTAATACTAACCGGATGATGTATAGGCTTGTTTTTGTTGTTTTATGTAATAAACGGAATTAATTTATTGATACATTGCCTAATATCGGTTGTGTAATGTCTTTTACCCGTCTACATCATAAGGAGTGAAATGTTTATCTAGTGTATGTGTAGATATAGATAGATATGAATATTTAGATGTCCCTTTCTTCGGCATCCTCTAAACTCCAAACAGCTTGATTGATTTCTAATGATGTCTCATTGGATTCGTCGATTTTAAAAATACATGTAAACTTCAAATTTTATCCTTCAAAATAAAAAAAATAATAATAATACACAGTTCCGACCCCTACTTAGTTACCCCTAAGTTTAAATATAGAACGATTTAGTACAGATAATAAGATAGATGTAGTTAGATATAGACTACCATTTTTATTACAAAGTAACGTACTAAGGCCGCAAGAATTTACGTTCGATCGAGTTTTTGTACCGTTTTTGAGAAGCGGGGGCTAAAACGAAGTTGTTAAACTGATACCATCGTTCACAATTTATTGTGCGTCCTCTATTAAAGGCAGCTTGTTGTGAATTTTAATACTCAATTTAAGTTTTAAGTTACCAAATTTTTATTAAAGATTGGACAACTTTTTAAGATTCTTGCAGTTAAGTTTTGCTTTAGATTAATGAAAAGATAATTGTAAGATATAATAATTTTAGTTGATCTGCTGTTTGTGTATTCTGTATTGGAGCAGCGTGGTGAAGTATGCTTTAAGGTTAGTTATGATGAGAGACCCTGTATAGGGCCATTGGCAAGGGTTAGTGGCCAGAATTCTTTATGTCTCCGAAATGTCTTAACGACCGTTATCTATACTAATAATATAAAGCTAAAGAGGCTGTTTGTTTGAACGCGCAATATCTCAGGAACTACTGAACCGATTTAAAAAATTCTTTCAGTGTAAGATAGAGGAAGGCCGACATAAAATCAGGCTAAGATGAATATTAGAGGAGCACCAATAGTAAATATTGCGAAAACAGGAAAATTAGGCGGGCGGAGCCGCGGGAGATTACAAGTCCAATGATAACTATCGTTAAAGATGATTTAACGTACCCTTTAACGCACATTAATGGATTATAAGTGATTCTGATTCTAACACCAGAAATTTTGCCACGAACGGTCACCCATCCACTTTCCAACCGCACCCGCAGTTGATTAACTTCATCAATCGCTTAGGATCGACGCAAGCCGCTGGGCAATAAGCGCTTCGAAATTGACTCGTAATAAACTTGTAAATATTATGTTTTATTTTTCTATATGTATAACATCAATATCACTAAAAGACGTTAAATTATCAAATGTCAAGCTCGAAAAAAATATACGGAACTATATCATATTCGTCACCGTTCATTATCATTTTAAAAGCCTAGTAGTCGCGATGTTATGTTCTTAAAAGTGCTTAAAACATTATTTAATTTACAAGGAGACTTACTTTTTTTTTTAGATAAAAAGCGTTTCAAACAGCACGATAACTCTTAATCTAAAGATTTAATTAATGTTCCAAAATTAAATCAATTATGCGGGCGTACAAGTCGTGAATCTTTCATGTGTTTACGAATCAGGTGGTCTAATTCCCAGTAGTAGGTTTTTACAATTACAAATTCTTGATTGTAAGTGTAAATTATATCGAGTTTATTCAGGGAGTAATATCAGTCATTTACAACTGAAGTCACGTAACTTTTATGCAAGAAAACAATGACATTGTTCGATTAAAATCGATTTTGAATTACTGAATCGATTAAGTTGTTTTAGCATAAGTGATTTTTTTTTGACAAGCTACTTGATAAACGATTATTGTCAGCCTTTATTTTGGAGCTAATTATTTCAATATTGGTTTATAATTTCTGATCCCATTCTTTGTCAGCAAAAGTAGAGACCCATACCTTACTTTCAAAATAACTAAAAAAGACATGAAAAAAATGAATTACTAGATTAATTGCTGCTTTGAAACGAAGGAAGCATTAAAAAACTCTTTATTGTGACTAAATTTAAACAAAAAAAATATCCAATTAAACCTATATCGTTCTTTTAGTTCGTTGTACGCGAAACCAACTTCAAAACCTTCATACTTCTATACTATTACTATTTATTATATCTATCAGTATCTAATCCAGCCATCCTCAACCTTTTTCTTTCTAGGGCCAAAAAACATTTCAGTGTTGGGATCCCGGGCCGCAAGCGAGAAATTATTAGGTCATAAAATAAAACGTAAATCAAAGGTAACGATGACAAAATTACTAGTTAGACTTTTGTCTTTTAGCTCCGACCCCGAATTGGTTGGAGTAGCCTTTATAGGCGCGAAATTTAAAATAGAACGGAGGTTAGGAAATTCAAATAGGCTAATCAAATAGGCCCGGTGGGCCGCATGTGGCCCGAGGACCACAGATTGAGTATAGCTGATCTAATCAGTACTAACAGTTTATTATTATCAGTATGTAATACGTTCGTTCAAAATCATCACGTAACTTATGAATGTTTATTCATATTTCCAATTATAAACCCTATTTAACCTCTTGGCTCCGACTAAGCTTCAGCATTAAAGTAACAACATCATTAAACCGCGTATTACTTGAGAATTACTTAGAAATGATCATTTATAACCGCGGTACGACCGGTTATTCGAAATTACGTTCAGTAATAACTGAATAACCGATCGGTAGCCTGGTGTGGTCTTCATTACGAGACATCCGATCCTGGATGTACTAACGACGTATACGACTCGTAAGTACGGCGATATACAATCATTGTGGTTCTGAAATTCTATACCGTTGTTGCTTGAAACTAGACTTGTCTATGGATAGATACGTCTGTAGTATTGACTCTATGCGTTATAAAATGTGTTGCCATGGAGGGCCCAGAGGGGAGTTTGTTTTTAATATTTATTTAGACGTTAAAATACGAGTGTTGCTTATTTTTTGCTGACCTTTAGGGGTTAGTAATAATTACTAAAATATTACTTTGAAGCTACTTGTTAATTATATGAAGTAATTTTAGCAATTTTTGTACCCCTATCATTTCTTACTAGGAAGAAAGATATGACGAGATGTCGTGAGATTCGACACAACTCCCTTGAAAACCTCAGAGACGATGCAATAGTTAATTAGATTGATTAGATGGAATGGATAATTAATGAACGCTCCTGTTTGTAATTCTTGATAGCCCTTATTTAAATAAGATGAAATGCATTTAAAAAGAAATAAAAAAATATTTAAAGCCTTTAAGACCTATTTTAATATGTGAGGTACTAACTTATTCAGAGAATAAGGAATACCTACTCGCAAAACTTTTTTTATTCTAATGGAAACCAACTCTTCGTTTTATTGGCACATAATAATCACAATTTAAAAATATATTCTTTGGCCTCGATATAAATGTAAACTACTTCAAAACATGGATATTAAAGTGATCACGATTAACACATTTTAAACCTTTTAATTATGTGTAAATAAAGATAACCAAAGAAGTTTCGCATAAAAGCACCTTCGAAGAATTCAGCAATTTCGATTGAATATAAACAATATAAGTTATTAACATTAAATTTTTAATTCATGTCATTAACTTTTAAAATAATACCTTTAATTTTGGAACCCTTTCATTGCATTTAAGTCTCTTTACACATACGACAACGATACGATATCGCAATATAAAATCGTTAAGTAGTCGTTACGTGTGAGTGTTGGTGCGACGTTTTATTTTTTGTCGTAACTACGAATATTGCATGATGTGATATTTGGCGTATTTCACTTATTCTTATGGTTAATTTCGTTATCTATGATTCTTTTATCTCGAAAAAATTAATTTGATGGCAGATTTTATGAATTCGGAAAAACGGAGATATTTTTTAAAAAATCAGGGTTTGCGAAAATTTTGATCGTAAAATGAAAAAAATATAAAATGTATAAAAAGTCTACGATTTAAACATCTATTCAAAATCAAACAGTTTAAAATTAAAAAGTATTTTTATGATTATTAAGTCTACATTAATATTTTTTTTACAGAAAAATTTTTCTAAATTATCGTTTTTTGCCTTTTTGACATGAATTGTACTCAATCATAATTTTATTTTATCTATTTGTATGGATCGCCGGTACTTGAAAAAAAAGTAATAACTAATTTATAAAACATTAAATAGAAACATTATGTTAATAGTACTGAAGGCATGTATTACCAACTCTATAAAGCCTTCAATATGTATTTCTAATGAAGCTTTATTAAATTGTTGACAACATTACTAAGATAATCTTCACATTGCAGAATGCAGAGCTCTAGCTAAACCATTACGAATTATTCGCGAATAGCGAGAAGCGAATACTGCAAATTATGTATTAACATTCCTTTAATATTTCTTTCTTAATTTCTTACATATATAAAGAAACAAATCGCTACGTAGCGATACGGCCGCCCTATGTTCTGTACTATAATTATAGGTATGTGCATTAAGTTTGTTATGTATCTTCTATGTGGTGTACAAAAAATTAAGTGGTTACTCAGATATTAAAGGCCACATTAGGGCTTAGTTAAATCTCACCAAATCATTCCAGGGAGAAAGGGGGTTAAAATATTGGCTCTGGTTTCCACTCACGATGTGAGGGGATCATTTACGTTAATAATTACGGATAGGATTTCAATTGTTTTTTTTTTAACTAATATTCTATTAAGTTTGCTTGGCAAGCCAGCATAGCGACAAAATTAACTTGCTTATTTTAATAGATAAGCTGCTTACTGTTGATTTAACTAATTTCTGTTATAACAAGAATAAACTAAAATCATTTACTTTTTAAATAACTGTTAATTACTATTTCAATACTGTTTTTAATTTACTTTTTAAATCGCTATACGCATCAGCGTTGCTTTGGCCAGAGCCCACGGTAACATTTACGGAATGCGCATTGCATATATTTTTAGCATTAAGTCAGGTGATTTGCCCGCTGCATCGCCGGATAATGTACATTAGTTTAGCATTTGTATTGGAAAACAAGACGTTTTGGTTTTATTCCTATGGTTTTAACGAGTCTTTAGTAAAAAGTCAAGTCAAGTTTGTACTCAGTCGACAGACTTGAGGTATTACGATACGATACGATATGATACAGTACGAGATGGTATAATATCAACTGATACGATACTTTATCCCTTTCTATTAAATTCTTTTAAATAAAGTCCTAATATTACATACTATACAATTTAACGTATCATAAAAATATACCATAGAAAATATAACTTCAATATTAAAATATCGTCACTTCTTAAATTTTTCTTAACACGTCACGATTTATTTCTTTCAAATTAGTCCGTCAAAATATGATTTCTAGTTGAGGTCTAGTTTATAACTTAATATTTTAATCTCTTTTGATAAAAACACCGTCTACTTAGTAGTTACTACTAAACTTGAAACTCATATCTTTAGTAAACAGACACTCAGGAACCTTAATAGGTACTACAGAATTCATTCAAAACTTATTCAAACACCTACAGTGCCTGAGCGTCATTGAGTAAGGTAACTAAATTATAAAATATCTTTTTCACTAATCCCTCTACTTAACCACACTGGAGCAGCGTGGTAGAGTATGGCTCTAGGCCTCCTCAGTTATGAGGAGAGAATCGTTCTCAGTAGTGGGCTACTAATAAACATCATTAAGTATCTTAATAAACAATAAATTCTTGACCCATAAGCTTTTGTCTTGACGAGGATTCGAACCGGAGACCCCTATAGTTATCGTTATCGAATGTATTTGGATCAGATTAAAAAACAATTTGATTTGCATAAATATTGAACTTAGAATTCTAAGAATTGATGTCTAACAAATCAACAAATCTAAGATGAAAGTTTCACTAAAGTATTTCCGTTTCAACCTGTCAAAATCCAGCCGTCCATTAGGGATGTCTTAACTAAACAATTATATCGATATGATATATCGATCTCAATATTTAATGTGTACTTATTACTACTTATTATTGTTGATACACGAGTGGCGATATTATTATACTAGCAAACTAAATCTGCTGTTTTTACGTAATTTTGCGGTTTTCGCAATATTTTTTATTGCTGTCACCTTAATGTCGCTGTCAATATCAATCACCTCACATGTTAAAATCTAAAAAGCTGTTTAGGCTGTAATAGCGTGGCTTATGTTTAAGAAAACCCCGTAGCCTAGTTGATAGTGACTCTGCCTGCGAAGCAAGAAGTCCCGGGTTCAATTCCCGGCCGGGGCAGATATTTATGTGACAGATAAATGTTTGTTCTCGGGTCATGGGTGTTAGTGATATGTTATGTTTTGTCCATGCCACCTGCGACACGGAATCCTACTGCGGGGGTATTAGTGTTAGCGTTAATTTATACGCTCGAAAAACTATACCATTCTCTCATTGTTACATCTGTCAAATCTATTTTCGTCAAAAGATTACAGACAAATCAATTAAACTACATTACCAATAAATTAATCGAATGCTAAACGGATGTCGTATATTATACGAGGGGCGTCCTACCGTCTCTCAGTATTAACAAGAATAACTCAGTTTGTCTGCAACCCAATTCCTCGCGAGATAAATGTCCCGATAACCCGATACTAAATACCTATTATGGTTTTATAGTCTGTGTTTAAAATTTAAACTGTCCCGAGCGAGATGGAGCTATGTTAGAGGGAGAACCATTAACTTGTTTTAAGGTTAATAATTTATAGATACCAAATAGATAACTAAATGTATAATCAAACTATAACGGATCAAGTCTTGAAAAATTGAAATTGAAAAAATTGAAAAGAAAGAAATATATAATTTGTATTGAGTAATAAATAATAAAAACTTTGTATTGAGATTAAATAATTATAGAAAACTTAAGACAACATGAATGAATAATAATAAAAAATAAGATCAGATGTGTTTTTGGAAAGTTTAATGTAAGTAGACATTTTTTTATCAGTTTAAGCTATAGCTATCTTTTATCCTAAATCAAATAAAGAGGCGATGGTAATATACCTAATAATAAAATAGTACTTTGTCTGAAGGTATAGCAACAAAAATATCTCTTAGATCAAGACCGAAGTTCGCAATAAAGCTATAGAAACTTCCAATAAATCGACATTCATTAAAAACATTCGCAACGTTCAATTAATAGCGTTCTTATCATAACCTGACACTAGCTCGCAAAATTCGCTAACGATGTAACGAGGTTAATAAATTGAATTTTCAACATTAACCCATAGACTTACTACGGACGATAAGCGATGATATAATACTAGTTGCATGTTCATTATACAAATACGTAGATACTCAAAACAAATTAAGAAAATTAGTCTTTTTTTATCTCTATCATAAAATTCATCCTTTTTTTTTCGGCCTTAGTCTTTTTCATTCCCAAATACTCACATTTCATTTTTTTTCATCACCTACACAATTTAATCACTTACCTACACCAAGACACCTCTAATTGCAAACTTGATTCCCCTTATAAATAAGCATTGATTAACTTTAATCGATGTCTTATCTTTGATTTAAGAAGATTCAGAATAAACACAGAGAGTCAACTCTAATCTTCTTCTAAAGTTAAAGTTACTCCTATGATTAACTAGTTCAAGCGTAAATTTACATCATTCGTCTATTAAAACATTTTATTAATAACGTAATTTTTCGTTAATGAGTGCAATTTTTGCTCTACTCGCGAATATCCGGCGTTGAAACCGTACCTTTAATCAACTTCAGCGCATACTTAAGAACAAAAGCTACTGCGCGTTGGCGGGTTGGAATCGAACCTTAGCTGGCGAACTTTAATTACATTTTAAACATAAGCCTTGTATTAACCGAGATTATCTCGCAGACTTAATAAGCCAACGAGGAAGTTCGATCATTTAATATTTTAATATCGAAGAGTTTGGTTTGAATTAAGATGAACTGTTTGTATCATTAATGAATTTCGTTTATAATGTTCGTATTACTGACTGGAGTTATTTATTAGAGGATTATTTTGCACTGCGTGTTTAAAAACTCGAAACTATAGAAAACTCAATGTTCAATCATTTTATTAAATGACGAGTATACATAGGTATAAGTGTACGTATAAATCAAACTATTTGTATGATTATTACTGTTCTGAAAACAGAACGAAAATAAATTCTAAAGAGCTATTGAATTACTAAATTCTTACATATGTTGTGTTTATTATAATAATTTTTGGCCGTTTAAAGGCCGGCTCCTTGTAAAGAAGTAAGTTAAGCAAGCCTTGTAAATAAAGTACCTAAGCAAAATCCTCAATTACTTATTTTAAATGAAGTAGGTAAAAAAAGACTCATTGGGTGTTACGTAATAGCCCCTAAAGGGGTAAAAATATGATACGGTGAGTACATTTTGAACCACAACGAAGCATCACCGAATTTATCTAGTAAGAATTATACATAATAGTAAAAACCTAATATGGCAACTGGCTAGCCACATTTAAAACGAAAAAAAAAAACTGTTTAACTTATAAATACACACGACTACACATAATCCCATGCTAATTAGGTCTTGTTTTAATTAAAACAGCCATTTTTGGAGCATTGTTTTGCCAGTTTCGCATATGGCATGGTAATTGCTATTCAATTCGTACATACTTTTTTGATGTCTTGGGATTATTTTGATTAAACAACGGAGTACTGTTATGAAGTGTTTTCAAAACAGTTACTACCCCTAAAAGGGATGTCTTTATGAGAGAGGGGTTCTTCAAATACAGTAACGATAAACATAAGATAACAGTAAGTAAAAAGATAGTCAAAGTAAAATTATTTATACATAACATAGTCTTAGGAACTAGGAAGGGTAATATTAGTTATTAATTTATAATTAGTAATCCTTTATGAAGTGGAAATGATAGGCAATAACTATCATATCTAATGACGTAAGAAATTTGCCAAATTTTTCCGCAATAGTGCTTATGTAATATTTGATTAGATAATAAAAATAAAAAATCTATCTGTCTATATGAGTTTCTAAGACTTTTGTACCTTCATCATGATTAAATCAATTTATGCGAAAGCCACAATTATAATTTCAGAAACACTGCCTCAATAAATGATGTACGTAATCGAATTACAATGTATACGCATTGAATTCGAAGACCACGCCTCTCAACCGCGGGAACATGTGATTCGTTATAGAAATCGACCACTCAATAAACTTGTTTTAACGTTTTTTGTGAAATCATACGCTTA
>LGAG01001489.1:660318-673125 GCA_001278395.1 Lerema accius
TTCATGGGCATTAAAAAATGTTTTTATCCCTGTTGGATCAAGCTTTTCATTACTGGTCTGTTTTTTTTTGACTTAAAACATAGATACTTTAATAAGGTAAGTAGGATTAGAATTAAAAAACTTATTAACGGGATTTAGTCTTAACTAAAATTCAAAGTTTAATGGTATGCGTAGTTTCTTGTTTTTTTTTTTACTTAAAAAACCGCCCATAGCGCATATAGAGGAATCTTCGATTGTCTTATTGTAATAGAAGTTGTTATTTTTAGTGAAAATATAAAACTTTTTCTTATGTTTCTAGACAAGTTATTTTATTCAATTGTTTTACTAATGGAGTAGTAGGGCGCTTACCTCAACTATAAATTAGATGTTACTTTCTCTTATATCGATTTAAAAATCGATAATTTTGTTTTATTGAATGCATTAATATAATTGAACACCTAATGATAATGTTTTGCTAGACCGGATGGAGTAGTCATTACTTAGAAAATGTAATTCCGACCGGAAGTTCTATTTTCAAACGTCTAAGGAAGCGAATAAAAAAATATACATTATAGTATTTCATCTGTTTGTAGCATCCCTAGTATTGAAAGTCGTTCATTTATTTTTTGCTGATATCTAAAAATACATGGCGTCGACAATTCGAAATGACCGTATTGTGTCCATACTTCGGCATGCATTTGGTTATTCACTGTTAATTAACTTAATATATAAAATCATAGCATACGTGTGTTTGTCACTGTGCTCTTAAAAAGCTTGACTGATTTCAACAAAAAAAATGTAATGTATTTTAAAGGGACCGAAATTCATGATATGAAATTAGGTTACGAATTCTACCGGGTCATCTAGATTCTATTCTGTCATATAAACATTTGCCCTGTCTGGAAATCGAACCTGAAACCAACTACTTTAAAAGCAGATATACTCTATGGGATCGTTGTATTAAAAGCTGCCTTTAAATCTCGCTTACTTCATGAATTGTAACGCGCAGTGATCTCCGTTGTATATTCTATCCTCCATTTTTTATTGTCAATAAGCTTTGTAATGTTTTTTGTATATTTCTATCTCTTTCTTGCAGTGCACTGAGCTGTAACGATACATTTAATGGAATTGGTTTTTATACTATCTTCATTTTTTTTAATTCAAGTTTATACTTGAATAATAAAAGTACTATTAAAAGACCTACTTAAAAATTGTTTATATTTTCATCTGTACGTGTGTTTATTTAAACTTTAAAGACCAACTAAACGGCTGGATCCATTTTGATATTTTATTATATATACTAATTATACCGCTTAGTAGGAATTATTAAAAGAGAAAAAAAGAAAAGACGAATCCAACGACTGTCCATAAAACCGTCTAGCCAAATAGGTTGTAGAGCATGCCAAAAAATGGACTTACATACATACATACACACACTCGGTTAAAAACATTAAATTATAAATAGACTTAAAAATATAATCTTTCAATATAATATAAAGTCCTTCTAGAATTATCTAGAACATCCTCTTTTGAATTGTTCTAAAGGGACAAAGACATGCGCTTTCAGCAAGCATATTGTAGAGTGGCTGATTTACGATCAACACTGGGTCACCGCGTGTAGTTTTATAGGGCTGTCACTTGGGAATTTTTAGGGTTGTCACTTGCTATGTTTCTGTATCTTAATAATTGAGAAAATGTATTCTTGAGGGGATCGAAAATTTAGAAAAATGTAGTTTAAAAAATGAATTTATTTTGACATAACTTGTTTTTTAATTTACACCAGGAAATTGTCCGATTGCGTCTTTCTTTTTTAATCTTTTTATATTGACGTCAGGTTATGGGTCAGTTTATTTCAAAATGGAAGCAAATCTATACTATTTATAATGTCATAGGCTATAAATATTATTAAACTACCCTCCATTTTGAGCAGTCAAGTTTTTTTAAATTGACGATTACGAGTTTTACTTAATGTCTTATACTTACCTATTTGTAAATGATGAAAAAAAAATACAAGTGAAATCGCCATCTTGTTTCAGTTTTATCAAAGTTAGTGACAACCCTAAAGAGCTATCGCTCGCTAATCTCTGTCAGCGCTAACTTCGCTGAAGGATTAACGAGTTAGTCTTGTATTAACCAGCACATATTTAACTGTACCTTCCTTTTTGAATGCTCTAATACCGTCGACAATAGGGTTGAATTATCTTAATGGCTTCAACCCATTAGCGTCCGACTACTGAGTAGGTACGGGTCTCTCGTCATAACTGAGGAGGCCTAGAGCCTACTCCACCACGCTGCTCCAGTGTGGATTGGCGGAGGGGTTAGTGGCCAACCTGAGTGTAAAAAAAATTTATTCCGTCCGGCCTTTCGATATGTCTTAACGATTGTTATCTAACGATAATAACTTTACTTTTTATCCTAGCAAACATTTTTGTTCCCGCGATATAGCAGTTAAAAGGTCCACCGCAGCGAAGCGAGGGCGATTCACTAGTATTCTATAACAATAACAGGAACAAAGAACGGAACACTTCAACAATGCGTACAGTAATTCAAAACATCACTTCTTCATGTCATTCACAGATGGACACTCACACACTTATTGCAGCGATTGCAACGATTGCACAATACCTGTTGCAACTAATGAATAGGCAGATATTAAGTATGTTATGTGTTAAATGTTAAATGCCATGCTATTTTATGACTAAGAACAGAGATGGTAGATACGAGTATACTCGTATGTAATTAAAGATATTTGTGCAAATGAACGTTGCCATTTATTTCCAAAACTGCTGATTCGATTTAGATACGGTTTTCAGTAGGTAAATATGTGATCAATTTGCAATTGTTTCTATACCTCGTTTTTTTCGTCGTGATTTAAAAAGTAATCAATCTTACAGTCTTTTTATTGTAATTTTCGATTTAAAGATAAGACAGACACAAATAAAAAAAAGTTAAAGAATAAACAATAATTTAATGTTAAAATGAATTTCTGTATACTTGTAAATATTTTTTTAAATTAACGAAATAAATAAAAGCAGTGCCAAGTTTGTTTACTTTTTAAAACACGACGAAAAATACGAGGTATTGTAAAGTACAAGGTTATATTCGTATTTAAATTGTCTATGATAATTATAGATAAATAATTGTGGGTATTTTTAATTTGGGCTAGTTTTTATTGGCGTCTATATTATTTGTTTTGTTAGATAAATTAATGTTTAATTAATGCAACAATCAATTTGGATCATTCAGTTTTTAATGAACAAAATATATGTTGCACAATAAATTCTAATACTTTTTTAATGATATCAACATAAAAATTAAAAAAGATAGCCTAGTTAATTGACACATTAACTGAAGAGGTTTAAATTCAAGATTTTTTTTTAAATATTGTTGACAATAATTTAATGTTTTTCATATTGGACAGAAAGGTTATCTACATATTTTCAATAGTTATTATTATGAAGAAACCTACATACAAATAAATTCTGACGAGTAGATTCGTAATTCTCCCAATGAAGATGATTCTAATGACACCATGTTGAAATCCGGCAAGCCGTTTAGGCTGTAGGGCGTGCTAAAAATGGACATACATAAAAGCTCGAAATTATCTTCCTTCTGGTGCGAGTGTAAATGTCTTGCATTTTTTACAGAGAACGCATTATATTATTTACCAGTTTTACACAGTTGTCTATTAAGTGATATCCTACTAATAATCCTACTTCCTACTAATAATATAAATGTGAATGTTTGTAAGGATGTTTGGATATTTGGATGTTTGTCCCTCCTTCACGCTCAAACCATTGAACGGATTAAGCTGAAACTTGGCACACAGATAGTTTAAATCTAGGAATAGGACAAAGGATAGATTTTATCCCGTTTATAGGTTCCTTTAGGATGAATTCTACTCTTCCGCGGGCAAAGCTGCGGGTATCGTCTAGTCATCAAAAAAACTAAGAGGTTCTTGTCCCTAAAGTTTTTAAGTCCATTCCTATGATTTACTTTCACTTCAAAAAGACCTCTTTATCTGTTTAGACATTAGTCGTTCAAATGACAAAATATACAATGCAACTGCACCAATATATACCGAACCTCTTTACCATTCACTTTGTATGGTCACACAGGTCATTGTAATTTGGTGTTGTGTTGAAACGTCTACACCTTTTACAAACAAATCAAACATGTGGAACTGTTTGATGTATTGGACGGATATGATGCAGTTTTAAAAATGCACCTTAGTGCTTTAAAATTATGGTGCAGTGTAGAATGAAACGGAGGTTTTCTATAGGTGTTGACAAGATAAGCAAGGATTTCCGAGGTGACAAAACTGTAGACTCTTTTAAAACACTTTGGGATCGCTTCTTGTAAAACGGATAAAGGTTTATCTTTTTTCATTAATAAACTTGTACCTTACTATCCTTTATGTATTTAAATCTACTGGCGAACAGAAAAAAACATTTTATGGTAGAATAAATGTCTCTTATAATTTGGTTGATCTCTTAGTTTTCCACATTAGGTAGGGACTCTCGATCTAAAATTTTCGTATACATTTAATAAATTCTCATGACTAAAGGCAACTTTTTCTATGACAGCATTTCAATATTTCTAATAGTTTAGTGGGTTACTTGAAGTATCTCGATATCAGCACCAATTACTGGGTCCTACTGTGTGTTTGAACCATATTATTATGCGGTACCTCTAAAAAAATTAGGTATAACTCTCACTTATGCCACAGTTATGGCTGTGTTGTATATGAATAATGTTTATGTTAAAGGTTATTTCTTATAATAAAATGTTTTCTATTTATGTATTTACGTCGTGAAATAACCTAAAAATGGTGGCGCTTCCCCCTCCACCGCGCGCAATTTTTCACAGTTCTCGCTTATTGTAATTCATACTTCGCTCCTTTAGCTATCCAGTGGTATAATTTAATTTTAGATGTAGACAATAAATTGGAAACTACAACGCCAAACTGTATCCCCCGATTTTGCTGGTTTTAGGATTGACACCTATGGTAGCTTTAAAGGCATATTCACGTAAAATCTCAATTTTATTAATTAAAGTCAAGCATAAGTAGGGTTAAATAATTGAAAAGTGTCTCAGTAAAGTTGGTGCGTAAGTATTCTTAGTTATTTAAGAGAACAAAACCTAAATGTGAGAGCTAAACTGTTTGGAATAATTCTGTTCCCTTATGGCGTCGCAAAAAGACATTTAAATACATTCGAGTCCGAAACACAATTCCTGCGTAATTAAGTAGTAAGATGCTGTATTATAATTAAACGCGCCATTTTGAATGCACTCTTTAGGGTTCCTTAGAAATTTCAAAGCCTTAATTCATCATATTTTAAGGTGGAGTATAAAAATGTACCTGTTTGCGAAATAATTGTTAAGCTTTTTATTATTTTTTGATAGAGAAAAGTTGGTTGGTTATAGTCGTTAAGCGTGACGTAATATAGCGAATTTAAAAGAAAATCTATTAGGGACAGATTTACCAAATTAATGACTATTTCACCAGTGATAGCTTAGTGGTTTAAACGTTTGTCTCCCGAATGGGAGTTAATATTTTCGAATCCGGGTCGCACCTCAAATTTTCGAAAAGCTAATTGCGTATTACAAACTTATTAACACTTGCTTTGTGAGGAAACCTGCTCATCTGAGAGTTTTCTATAAAGTCTCAAAGGTGTGTGTGTGGAGGCTGCCAACTTGCTCTAGGCTACGATGGTGGAAAGTAAGTACCTCTTACATTGTGAGACCTGAGCCCAGCAGTGGGACACTTATGTGTTGTGATGATGATGAAGCATAAAACGAACCCTAAATTGCGCGTAGCCTCACGCGCACTTGACAGATTTCTCGAATTTCGAACGAGACATGCGTTGCAATTTAAAATTTAAAATTTCAAACTCAACACAATGAATAATTATTCTAGTGCTGCCATGTTGTTCTCTTTTGGAGTAATTATCACACTAATTATTATAATAGGATTTTTATGTAATAAGGCACGTCTGAACAATGGTGAGATGAATCTTTTGAATTCGACTAATTAATTTTTGCTCTAATGAATAAGATGGTAGAGACCATTTTAGGACTTACTTAAATCCGTGTTTGGATACACAGTTAATTATTCACGAGATTAGTTAAACACCATAATTTTACCACCACCTTGCTATTAGTGATAAATAATAATTAATTCGAATTTAGCCCAAGTGAGACATTTTATCAAAAATCTCGTAGTCTCTGTTATAAGCAGAGGAGTCAACAGAAAAATTCTATGTTCTCCACTCTTCATCGAATTATACCTTCCTCTTATCCATTATTTTTGTAAAGTTATAAAAGAAGAAGAAATTTAATCATCTGTTACGTCACGGAATAGCTAAAATATTTTTTCTCCCATTTAATTTCGTTTAAAAAAATTTAGCCTACATAATAACAGTCACTTAAGCTTCAAACATTTTACTGCGTAAAATTTTAATTTTTCAACGTTATTCAGCACGTTACGCGATGAAATTAAATATTTAGTGTGTAAAACTTAACCCGTTTACCTAAAGTTACCTTAACCCGTTTACCTAAAGTCACCTAAACACTTCCTCTGAAGTGTGGTCTGCTATGTGGGCATAATACGTTGTCTCGACATAGTTTTGTTGGCTATTTAAAATACAGACTCTTAGAGGAAGCGGATCGTGACTTCGCATACAGTAGCTTGACGCAAGTTATAAGAGATTCTAGGCGCGCCTATTGCCGCTCGGCTGTTATTTGGCAATTTTGTACTAAAGAACGGTCCCTTGAATTTCGGATTGGAATTTTTGGGTTAAAATTTTTTATTCATTCGCATGGCGTGTTTAAATTTTTAGACTTTTAAGAAGTATTGTAGACATAAGATTTAATAGTTTATTAAATTATTTTTTCTGTTGAGCTTCAATGTCTGATCTATTGATTGGCTATTTAACAGTTAGAAAATACATGTAATAAATAATTCATAATCAGCGAAAAAATATTGCGACGGCATGATATGTCATTGGGTTCGTCTCAATTGCAAGAGTTATACAAATAGTACCTACATGCTTCAATAGGGTACCTCCAATAAAAAAAAATGTAGTCAGCTTTTTCGATGTTCTATTACTTTTTACTTGTCTATGCGGTCTTTTTGTTCTTTTAACTTTCTACTAGGTCTTCCAATTTTCTATTTAGTTTTCTTATTTTCTACTAGGTCTACTACGAACTTTTTGTCATATCGCCTGTAAATTGGACCTAAAACAAGGGTGGCCCGTGTAATTGTGCATTACCATCATCGTTCTTCGACCTTACCGCTGATATTAAGGGGCCTATGACCCCAACAACTATTATCCTTTAATATGTTTGTTTATAAGTTCATGTGATGCTTCTATTGAACTGAGTATAGGTGGTATATGATTTTGTCATGTATGTATGTATTAGTCATCTGTTGTTTGTCAAGATACGAGCTAGTAGTGCCAAAATGCCCGGGATATTGGGACAAATCTTGAGTAGGACTATAGGGAGAAACTTAATTAATTACTTAACGTAGCTGTTTGACAAATGAATTAGTAGTAGTGTAGCCGTTCGAAGCATTTTTAACGGGCTTTAAGGTTTTCTATGAATTACAATTTACCTTTTTTTTCTATTTATTTTATTAATGCTGTAAAAAGTATATGTAACTTAATTTTTACTTCATTATGATTTAAAAAATTACCCAACATAATTGCAAATATTAGGCGGCATTCTAAAGTACGCATTAGTTTTCAAAAATGTTAAAATATTGCTGAAAATTTTTAATTTGTGAGTTACTACATTGTATGTCGGAGGGTAGCTAACACATTAGTGTTAGCAGCTTTATCGGCATCTTCAAAACGCAAAACGTACAGTTTTTGGGATATTGGCTTGCATTATGAGCATACTTCTTCGAAATTCAAGTTGCGAACGATGCAAAGAACGCGGTGAGTAAAGGGTTAGTTTTTCTAAACAATAGTTTAAATAATTTGACTTCATCAATGTAACATAAGGTGATTTCTTGCGGTTAGCTGTTTGTGTGTGTTTGTTAGCTATGCGTTTGTGAGTATATTGTCAGTCAGAATTAGTTAAAAAAAATGACGACATCTCATACATTGTTTGGTCTTGACCAAAATTACGTGTAACGGCAGAAATCTATAAAGTTTTGTATATTTTGTTTAGAAAGACTTTCTAGATAATTTTCTACAATTTCTAAAATTTCGCAGTTTTAATAAAATGACATACTTATAGTGAGGTGGGGTAAGACTATCACCCGGGGCAAGACTATCACTGTCTATTATCTCGATACGTACCTACTGCTTATTTATGACATTCTTCCAGTCTGTAAGATAGTACAAACGTAAAAGTTCTCGGCAAAAAACACACCATGTCGTTTCTTCAAGTGCATATCGAGATAATAGACAGTGATAGTCTTGCCCCGGGCAATAGTCTTACCCCTCCTCACTAGCTTTGCTCCGGGTGATAGTCTAACCCCACCTCACTATACCTCTTTTCTGAGGGCAGTAAAAAAACAGAATATACAAGTAATTTTACCTGTTAGTACAAGTATTATAACATTGTATAATGCAGTTATTTTACAACCACCTTTTAACACTTCATTATTTAATGAATTAACAAAATACCCACTGCCTTTTGACATTCAAAATTCTTTTAAAACTCGTACTTCCAAGCTAACATGATAATGAGCGGGGAAATATAATAAAAGGTCTATTGTGATATTGTTATGTATGAGTTGTAAATTGGACCCTACCGTTTGGTGTTAAGTGACCTTTTAGGCCATTTGCACCTTTTTTATTCGACTGCGTCAGAAGGAGATTTTATTTATATGTATGGTAGATATGTATGTATGTATGTATGGTAGATATGTGTGGTAATGTACGTCAGTTTCTTTGGCACGCTCTACAGCTTAAATAGCTTGACAGGTTTCTTAATGTGAGCTGTCAGTGGATTGATTTTCGTAGAGGAAGTACCTATAGGGTTAATATATAAGTTATAAATATATTGTGACCATTAAGTCTATGGACCGCAAACGGAATCTTCTGTATGTGTGTACTTGTGTGGAAAACATCAATAAATATGTGTGTATGTGTGTGTGACTCTAGTTACTTACAATTTGATGTATGATAGCAGTTTTAATAGGTTCTGATTTATCTGACGCTGTCTATGCCGGAAGCTTTACTAACAACCACTTTGTTCAGATCAACGAGAAAAGTTATTAATTTTGATAGATTAATGAACTTGAACATATACAGGATGTTTCGTAAATTGTAGGTAGGTACATATGCAATTGTGAGATACGCGACAACCTGTATAATGAAGAAAAGCATCCTAAATTACAGTAAGCTTATTAATAAACACGTAATTAAAACCTTAATGCTAATGAACGAATATAGATTTTAAAAATGTAAGCACATTTTGACTTTATTTTTATTTTATTGTTCTTAATTAATAATACCTGTTTAAACCGATATATTAGGTTATTTTAGTGAGAACAAAAAATTATTGTTCAAAATGGATTTTCTAAACCACAAACCATTCAGTAGACGTGCTGCAAATTATTTAATTTTTAGCCAATTTCAAATTCTTTTCATCATCACATCCCATAACTTACCGTCCCACTACTGGGTTCAGGTTTCCTCGTAAAGTGAAGGGTATAGGCCATAGTCCACCACGCTGGGCTAGTGCGGATTGGCAGACTTCACACACCTTTGAGAACTTTATGGGGAATGCAAATTATTTTACTCTTACTAAACTTAACTATTAATAGGTATAGTATACTTTTACTAAATTCCTCATGCTCAAACAAACTAGAATGCATGAAACAAACAAAACTAATTGGCAATTTCATAGTTCCCATAAACATCTCTAAAACATTTTTCGAACAGTGACACAAGCCTTAAGATTTTCACCAACGAGCCAATGACCCTTATATCGTTATATTAAGGTTCAAAATGATTCAACTCACAATAATAACGTCGTGTTTTACAACGCTCGCTTTAGTTAACATTGTCATGATAACTCTTCGTGTTAATTAATTCGTTTGTTGGTGAACTATGTCTTATTATGTAGGTACTTGAATTCAATATTATTTATCAGAAATATTTGATGATCTTTATGGTGCAATGGTTACTATGACGAGCTGTTCAAAGAGTCTTGGATTTGATTCTCAGGGTGGCAGAAATTTTATGAGTTTTAATTTTAATTTCTGTGTTCGGTCTAAAATAAACCAATTTGGATCGTTTTATAGAGTACGAAAGAGACGACAAATAATTATTGAAAACCGATAAGAATGCTTGTAATGGATTACGGAGTAACTTTTTTGGATGTTCATTAAAGACTTTACTTATAATATTATAGTAGGTATAATAAGTACCAACGTTTATACAGTGTGTTCCGTAATTTATACTACAAATAAAAAATTTGCTATCAAACAACGCAATGTTAAGTTTTAAAGTAAAACGAACATAGCAACGCGCCGCATGCGCTCAGATACCACTATCAGAGTCACTATGTCAACCTCTACTGCCCCACGACGCTGCACTTTACCGTTGAAAATATCTAAATATAAATGTCCCTTCACACTAGCACAAACACCGGCGTTCGATTAACTTACACGCAGCGTAAACGCGACACATTATACGATGATAGCTTACGTTATAAAATAACAAATTTTAGAAGTTTTGGAGGGGGTAACATATATTTTAAAAATATATTATATAGTTAATATGAAAGTAGAGAGTAGAAGTTTGTGCTGTAGAGCGTACCGAATAAATGGACGTACATACATACAATCGAAAATCCTTACCTTTCTTATGGCATAGTAAGATAATAAATCTCTTTATATTGTTTTATTCTGTTAAATTATCTTAACATTATATTTAATCTATGTCTTAATAATAGCTATTGATGCGATTTTACAGCGCATATATTGCCATTTATATCGATATAATTACGCGTTTTCTGTGCATTTTAATCGAGTTCGTGTCACTTCGTTCAATTACTATTTATAAAAACGCTCTGAGAATGCGATTTGAATGTGCAGAGGAAGCGTTTATAAAAAAAGAAAATTGTCCATGTTAAAAAAAGTAGTCTGCAAGGGCCCTTACTTTCGCCAGCGAATCGCTAGTATAGTGTAAAAGAGCTCTAATACCAACATTTATTTATAAAGACACTGAAACCTAGTTCGGCAAGCAATACATTCATGAGTGCTCACGATTTGCTCAACTTAGACTGACATTGTGTAGATCTGAATTGCCGATACTCCCTTAATGTTGAGAGGCATTAAAATAATAGTATTTCGGAATATTTCTGTTTCGGAAAATGTCAATCGATGATAATATAGGTAAAGATGAAAAGCGTGACTGATGTTATGTTTGCACCAGGTATAAGGTAACTAATAGACACTAGCTTTATTTTTATACAATAAACTGATGAATTAGGAACTTACATAAACAATTCAATGAAACAGTTAATAGACTTAACTGAATATTAAACATAAAAAAGGTCTATAAATTATAGGTGTAAGGTTATATTACCAAATATAAACTTAAGAATAAGTTGCTATACGTTTTTACGTGGTTGTATAAAACAAAATCCCTATTATATAAATTGTACTTATTGCACGCTTAATTATATAACACGCCTGACAAACTTATAGCGGTTATTATTTTCAATAAGTATTTTTTTCAGATAACATCTTGGCGATAGTTACTAATTAAAATCTATTTTAATAAGAGTATGCCCAGGAAATATAAAATATAGGAATAATCCAAAATAATTTAATGTATAATCCCACTCTTAAAGAATAATAAAACTCATCAGAAGGTGCCTTAGGGCACTTTAAGCTACATTTATTACTCATATGTAAAATCGCAAGTTCTCAAGCAAGTTTACAAGCAAAGATTTACGATTTTATGACTTTATCTAATCAGCGAGGTATTCTATTCCGCGGACTTGGTATAAATACTCGTAGTAAACAGATTGTGAAATTAATGTTATCATTACGAGTTATATTGTTATTGATTATAAATATCTTTTGAGTTATCTTTATGGAATCCTCTAGAATTCTCGCTAATTCTTTTATTTTTAAACTGTATCGGTATAACGTTACATTTCGATAATACTGCACAAATTATTGCGACTACAACGGATTTCGACCATAATTCGTTTGTGTACTTCTTCGCCACGCAAACTTTAACCATGTTAAATCTTAATGAACGTGTCTGTATTGTTATTAAAGTCAGTTACTAAAAGTTGAACCCTTGAGGTATCAATTTGATTATAATTTATACAATGGATCGACAACTGTATGTATAATTTCTTGACCTAAATAAAAAAACTATAACATAAAATAGTAAATTAAGCATTAGTTATTAAATCACTGATCTCGTTATCAACTACAACTAATAAATTCCATCGGAGTCGGCGAATTGTAATCACTGTTGCTTAATTAGTCGACTGTTGATGGCGACTAATTGGATTTGAAACAAGTTTGTTGCGCAGCTTTTTGTATCTCTTGATAATAATTGTTAGGAAAACGTTGATGGATATATTGGCCTTATAAAAGGATAAGTCGTGATATATTTCTTCCTGTAGATTAAATAAAATAAGCAATATTCAGTGTATTTCCTTATTTTTATTCCGCTTATTTCATTTTCGGAAAATAAGTTGTATTAATTTTTTAAATTAAATAAACAGTTATCGAATACCGTAGGATATTATATGGTCACTTTTATAAGTAGAAGCTGGCTCCCGCGCAAATAGAAGGGTTAATATACCTAATCATATTATCTCTCCTTTGATTTGATTAAT
>LGAG01001489.1:674328-686127 GCA_001278395.1 Lerema accius
ACTGTTGCTTAATTAGTCGACAGTTGATGGCGACTAATTGGATTTGAAACAAGTTTGTTGCGCAGCTTTTTGTATCTCTTGATAATAATTGTTAGGAAAACGTTGATGGATATATTGGCTTTATAAAAGGATAAGTCGTGATATATTTTTTCCTGTATTTTAAATAAAATAAGCGATATTAAGGTTATTTCATTATTTTTATTCTGGTTATTTAATTTTCGGAAAATACGTTATATTATTTTTTATTTATTTAATAAAGTTAACTTATCGAATACCGTAGGATATTATGGTTACTTTTCTAAGTAGAATAGTAGAAGCTCGTTCCCACGCAAAAAGGTTAATGATAATTATATTATTACTTCATTGATTAATCATTTAAATAATAGGACGTAGCTCAAATATTTTCACGTTACTCTTAAGCACTTGGGTAAATATAATCAGAATTCGAAAAATAATCTCTTTATATATTCTAGATTATTCCAAATTACTTTAAAATACTCTCTTGACAGAATTTGTGTTAAAATAAAAAGAAAAACAACCTTACAATGATCATGCTTACATATAACTTGAAATCCCCATTCGTTATATATATAACAGGATGTATATAAACGAGTTAACAGATTACAATAATATACGAATATCGATTCGTTATCAACACTAAATGGTGTTGATTACGAGTTATTGATAATTATGATCGAATCATTTGCATATCTATAAACGATTTGACGCGCTGTTTGTGTTAAATTAATATTTTAGTTTTATTAAAACACATTTTGGTGTAGTTAAATGTTGGTTTGTAGAATTAATATTTTTAAATGGCTATTTTATTTCTTGACCCGACATACATATTTTTTAATTTGGATTTAACCGCAAGTTGTATAACTAGGTACACATTTTTTACATTGAGCCACCGTAACAATAAATAGTCGTAGTAGGAAAAGAAAAAAAATTATTATTAGATTTTTAGATGGTTAGTAGATTTGTTGCTTAGTTTTTGATCTTCGTTCATTTTAGCATTTTCCCTATTTAATATTTAAAAAAGCTGAATTTGACGCGCCGTACATTCTATAAACCATTTTTTTAATGTTACCCTGTGACATATTTATGTCACAGGGTAACATTAAAAAAATGGTAAAATCGTTTTACGAACAACTTATTCACATCTTTACACTATTTCGCTAAATACTACAAAGTCTAGACAAACTGTTGCTATTCGTTGTCAGAATCTAGACCTTCATAAAACCGCCTGTAAATGCCAGAATATTTAATAGTAAAGCCATGCAAATGTTAGATGGAAGCTAAACCCCCAATCAACAAGTCGGAAGGCGATCGGTCCGACAGCCTTTTAGCGAAATACGAACCTCTTTCAAATTAAGTAGACTGACTCACGGATTTGCCATTTTATGGAATACATTGTATATTTTATAGTGGTTTGCATTCTTTGTTGTATAGGCCAGATTTGTGATTAAAGAATTTTCGTTAGCAGGTTTTATTTTTATATATAACTACCGTATGTTTGATTAAGTCATAGAGTAGAGCGACCCCTCCTTTTTTAAAGTAATTGATAAAATTGCGTGTAATTTTTTGGCAATTATCACCTTAATTTATTGAATTTATCCTCTAAAGAATATTGGTATATTAATACCTCGTGTTTTGCTAACAAAAATGTTAGGTGCGTCTTAGTATTTGTAAAATTTTAAAACACTTTCGTAAAATTACGATTTGCAGGTTGCATATTATACACAGGAGGGGTCGAAAAATTAAACTGAGTTTTGTTACATAAACAATCCAACACATTTTTAAAAGATATTGTAATTGTAGTTTCACCATACCTTTATTGGTCTATTTCGTAGGTACTCTTTATATAAGCATCAATATGTACATAGAGTAAATATCAACAGTTTTCATAATAGTATAATATTAATTTTATTCACGTTCTCATAATAGCGTACCTAGCTGAAACCGTTTAACCTTTTAATCGGTGTCAAGTCTGTTGATTGTGAGAATAGTATGGAAATCTGTATGCTAATAATGCTAGAGCAGTTACACCTACACAGATCTATCGATAGGTATTGACGATGTTACTGCCAATGACGACTCATATGGCATATTGGTTACTATACGGAATCATCGTACAAATATGTCTTGTGTTCGAGTTAGGTAGAAGTTTGAATGACGAATTTAAATTCCTGTTTTTGAGAGAATAAGTCCCCCCGTCTATCTAGGGGGCTCCTGACAACGATGTATAGCTCGTCTAAGGATGGTAGGGTCCCCTGTTAACGGGGTCCTCTCTCAACAGGGAAACAAACTTCTCGAGTTTCGTCCAGGGTATAAAGTTAACAATCGAGGCCTGTAGAAGCTTTGCCTCTATCATGCAACGGCTAAAGGAAAAGCCGGAGTTAGTCAGTCATTTGTATGTGTTCATACACTTTCCTAGAAGTATGGTCTAAGTAAATAAAAACATTAAAAAAGCTTCATTTTTACTTAATATTCTTGGTATTGATATCCTAATTAGTACCCTTAATAAATCAAAAATGTTTAAAGCACGACATTACTGGTAATTAGGTTTAAAAAGCGCAAGAAGGGAAATTTCATTTGTCAGTTTACCGTAATCTGGTCTACTTTAATATGTCAGGCTTTACCCGTTGTCTTACTGTTAGCGATGAACGAGGTGAGATAGTTATCGAAGTGTCAGTACCTTTAACTATGAGTAAAAAAAACTACTGTTTAAAATTTGGGAGGGAGGCGTTATATCAAAATACAGCCTATGTGACTCCCATAATGAAGATGAATTCGTTTGAGGTGAGAGCAGAGTTCCGCGGTCAAGAAATGCACAAAGCTACGCAAATAAATTGTAAATTGTGTTTAAAATATGCGTTTTAATTTAAACAAAACTGTAACAACTACAAGTTTTATTGATAGAAATACTCACATCTCTTTACTACACTTTTCCTCTCCGCTTTCGTGGAAATAACCTGCCAGCTTTGCAGTTCATCTCCTGTTTTCTCCTCTCCTCTTCGCTTTGATGGATACCGGGCCTAACTGTTGTCAGGCGGAAGATTCTTTTGACGTTGATATTCATGACTTCCAGCGTTATTGAACAAATGCTTAATTCATTATTTGATCATGATTGAATTTTAAACATAAAGCAAGTCTTCTAGTATCTTTTAATTCATCTATTTATTTATTTATTCAAATCCTTACAGCTAACATTACAGGAGACCTAATTCGTTAGTGCAGTGTACATTTAATCAAATTATTAATCAGTACAAACGAAACTTAAATTACAACTTAATCTACAAAGTTAGCTTCTCGTCTCACGCATACTGTGAAACCTTTACTGTAGTTTAAACTTCGGTAAATGTCAGATCAGACAAAATAAGATGTTGAAGATAATGTGCACTTGTATTAAGCCTTTTTCACTTTTTGGCGGTTTCGTGTAAGCGGTATTTAAGGTAAATTATAATTTGTGGAGTAAATAGCCTGTGGGTAATTTTGGGAGCAGATTGCAGATTGTGTTTTAAAATGAGTATCCGTGTTTGTTAGTGAAATCACTGGCATAATAGTTATAAAAAAGATTAACGAATTTATGTACCGTTATTTTTAATCGATATCTCTTTGTGTCGAGATTTTGGTGAAAAAAAATCTTTAAGATGAAGACCCGTATGACGTAATGGTTGCTATGTTGAACCGCCGTTCAAGGAGTTTTGGGTTCGATTCGTTTGAATTTCAATTTCTGCTCTCAGTCTGGGTGTGAGTTCTTTGTCTGTCTATGTTGTCCATGGCGTTCACGACATAGGGAAATCTACTCTGGGCCTATAAGTGTTTAGTGTTCAGGGATTAAGATATTTAGCTCTCCTAAAAACTAATAACAGTATATCAGAAACTACTGACAGTTATTATTCTTATGTTTTAGTAGTATATTCTGCATTAGTTACTAAATTGTGTCAGAAAGCTTAAATGTTTAATCTATGAAATCTTAACAACCTTAGATATTTTATACTCTATGTTAGCAACATGTACGAGCAATCTATAGATGTTACTATAGACCTAGCAACTTTGTATAAAACAGGCACAACTTACATCATTTCGTCCCCCAACTAATAAAGCATTGATGGCTGAGTATTCGGACATAAGTCTCTTTGGGGAGGTATTACGTCTTGGGGTTGTTTTACGATCCATTTCATTCAAAGTACCGCGGTCAGCGACCGTCAATACATGGTGGGGTGCGAATGAATCAAACTGGATGCTTGAGCCATCTCATGACTCGTGTGGTTACTTTACTTTGATGAAATTAATGATATTGGATAAGGAATACACCGGTAATTATGATAAAGTACCTCATTTACTAGCTTGTAGTGAAATCAAAGCTTGTAAAATATTACTAGTTTTTTGTTTCTTTCGTATATAACAGTGTTTGAATATAGCTGTCTACCTAATGTCGCTTATTTGAGACAATAGTGTGACATCTCAAAAACCATCGGTTATATTATTATTATGATTTTTAAACTTTTAATCAGTTTTAACTTTATGAATATTGATTACTTGAAATAATAAAATTGGCAAGTGATTTAGTAGAAAAAATCAAAAGAAAATAAATATGACCACGTTTATTTGATAACAATATCAAAAATTCGTCATATTACTTACTAACCTATAAATTTATCTATTTGCGTATAAGAAATACATAAACTATCATCTAAATAAAAAAATAAAACTAAAGTACATACCTGGCATAACAAAAAATAAAAATACAGGGCCGCACTCAACCTTCAGTAAGTATAGACTTTCTAAAACATTTTCTAACGCATTTGATATTCTATTCACTTTTCCATATAACGTGAGTGCATGTTATTTTTTATCCCAAGGTGTAATTTGTGCGAAGGAGCCCCTCATCGAGCGAGAAATGCAGCAAAAAACGATCGTACCCAGCCACCGTGTCCAATTTGAACTAGTGAAAAATGAACCTTTATTATCCTTACTAAATTATTGTAGGATTCCCCTACTATTATTTCGGCTTATTTTTTTGTGAGTCCAGAATGAGATCGCTTCGATGCTGACTGTTAATATTATTCGATTAGATATTTACGGATTATTTGGGACATCCAGTATTAATAAAGATGAATCCTACTAATATTATAAATGTGAAAGTTTGTAAAGATGTTTGGATATTTGGATGTTTGTTTCTCCTTCACGCTCTAACCGTTGAACGGATTAAGCTGAAACTTGGTACACAGATAGGTTGCATCCAGGAATAGGACATAGGATACATTTTATCCCGATTATAGGTTCCCTTGGGATAAATCCTATATTTTTTAAAACTTCTCTTCTAAAGACGAAGCCGCGGGCGACGTCTAGTTAAGTTATATTTTAAACATTTAGCTGATGCGATATTCTCCTGTTATTCTACAATAATACGCTCTATTTGAAAACATGTCCATAAAGACGTAATTGTAATAGACTGTAATGTCATTTTGTCGTTATACATTTTCCGCATCATTAGATTAACTTAGCTTGCTTCTTGCTAAAATGGTGGTCTGCTAGTCTGTTTTGTTATTAAATACGACAGAGACTTTCTATGCTATTCTGATGAAAGTAAATCTTAGATTCTCAAGTTTTGATTCATTTATCATATTCACTCAGACCACAACTAAGTTTAGAACATAATTATTATTTGTCTCTGAAATCATTAAAGTAACATGCGTTACTTTGAAATTGATTTGAATTCGGTGATACAAATTTCATAAATATTTTTGAAGTCTTATGGATATTTTTATTACAAACTTTAAGCTAGTTTATAGTACCTATATTCAGGTGCATAGTATCTTATCGAATTGGAATTAAAAGCTATAAATTCTCAAATATTATACAAGTGGCCCTTAAATACAAATAGTAGGGGTGTCACGGGGGCCAGACATCGTAACTTTACGATTTCAACTTTACTGCAGCGGCTCTGCAACACTGGGGAAAAAATAAATTGGAAACCTCGCCCTCTAATACTACGACCATTTTATGAGGCAGCGAGTGCGTCTACGGCGATACGTGTAATGTGGACTGCCCTTAATTATATGGTCCTTCGAGCCGGAGATTTTGTCCAAATTATAATGCTCTATTTTTTATATGGAAGTAAACTGTATCCTGCACCCAATCAAAATGTATCCCGAGTATAACTACTTAATACGTGATATAAACTTTTTGAGATATTCGGATGATAAATAAATCAATACATAACAAAATTAATTCTTGAATTCTAAGCTTTAGTATTTTTAATTAAATAGTTATAAGTTATTATTTCTCTACTATTTCAACACTTATTGGCAAGGACTATGTAACGAGCTAAACTGTAATAACTAAAAGATTAAATAACTTTTTTTCTAAACCTCTATTATGTTATATGTCGTTCCACATTAGGTACTATTCTAATTTCATCGCTATAAGCATAGAAATTAAGTTCTTATCTATATTTTCGGCCGTATACTTAGATAATAAGTTGGCAACTAAGTAATTGTGATTTTTTAGTTTTTATTTTCAGTAAAATCAGCAGTCATTTAGTTGCCAATGAATTTTTATTTTTGAAATACATGTTGAACGAACGAACAGTACATGTACCTACTGTCATAATCATCAAGACCTTTTGGAATAAATATTTTTAACTACTTAAAAAAAAAAATCAAGATAAATGACAATCATAACAATATTATCATTGACTGTAAAAAACATTTGACGTATTCTGCCACCTGCCGCTGGCTTTCAACGAATTAAATATTGATTATTATTATCTACCGACTGACATCTAATGGCGGTTGGAGATTGATGAGTATAATGTACAGTCAGTTACAGAATTCTTTTAAATAATATTACAAAAAAAAACAAAAAAGTAACAAAATAAAGATGTCAAAAATCGGAGGTATACAATGATAAGTCAAATAATTTTTAATTTACTATTCTTTGACACTGTAACTTACACTATCGAAAAGGTCGAATGGAATTAAATTCGGGGAAACTATTTAATTTCGTTATATAACATAAAAAGTTTACCGATGCAAAGGGACTGCGGGCCTACTCGTACAGAATAAATATCGCGTATACTCGTATTCTAGTAAAAACACGACATCGCTGGCTAAAGCTATCAACAGTATAATAAAATATAGCGCCCTGAGTTTTAATAAGGGCTATTACTTTTATGGTAGTCTTAAAACGAATTCCGAGTTAATTCCGTTGTAAAATTGCCCTTAGATGCGTGTAGGGAAGTAAGAAATTATAAAACTAGCGATTTAGATATTTTTTCATATCTGGGTATTATGTTAGGGCTGTTACACAGATATAGCTAAGAATTTCGTATTTTATTTCGACATATGAAATTATTTTAGCGTGGTTTTCTATGTAGGTTACTTGTATATTCGCTAATTAACGCGTTAAATAATGTTGAACTTTTAAGCTTAGCAGTTGTTATATTTTTTATTGGGAGAAAATGAACAAAGCCAACAGGCTAGCATTCTACAGAAAAATTCCAAAATCTTGACTTCCAAACAAAAGAAAAAAAAGAAAAAACATACGTTTGACAAGGATCCAAAGAAATCGAAATTTGAAAAAACGAACGCATAAAGAATTCAATTATCAATAACTGAACTATTTAATCAAGTAATACAATCGAGATCAAACAGAATGGTAGCCAAACAAATTATGAAATCCGATCCTAGTTATAAGAGTGATCAATCAAACTTCTGACAGATGAGAAAAAGTCCTCACTACCTTTTGAATAACTTCCAATGCAATCGTCTCTTGAGTTTTTTGTCCCAATAAAACTCCTTTATTAATATTTGGATTAGAAAAAGCTGTTTTACATCCGTTTGAAGTACATTTTTGAGCATGACGCATGCAGGAGAAGCGTATTTAATTTTAGATTTAGAATTTAATTTTATATTTATTTCGTTTGTATTTTGTACTTACTTCGTTTATTGCCATGATTAGGTAAAATTCTGTTATCTAACGAAGATCTGTATGTATGTATGCGTCCCAAAGAAATTAACATACATACACACATAATCTTGAAAAACATTACTCCTTCTGGCGCAATCGCGTAACAAATAAGCAGAAAGTTAAAACCGTTTACACTTTCTTATTGTCTACCCTCCGATTTATGATACCACACACAGCACATGTCTTTGTCCATTGAATTTATCGAGAGAACGAAAGAAACCTGTAATTTTGCCGTCCCTCATAAATATCAATTTGAAAGGGCCAGATTACAGGTTCAAGTCAACACTAAAATGATTTATAAGTTTTGGCGAACGTTAAGATTGGCGTAATATTGTGTCAATTATTATCGTAGTAAGAACATAGATACTTGCTACACTTCTAGAATTTTACTCGTCACTAACTTTCTTTATTTTTTCTTTTTCCTTTTTAGGTCAGTGAAGTTCGCTCGTTGCCAAATTTAAAAAACGTCACTTGTGTGGAACTAGGCTTCTTCTAAGTTAGTGCGCTTCACCACCCTGATTGCGTCCCCGGTTAACATTGGGTCAAGCACTAATAAAACCGGCAAAGTATGAGTCGTACTCGCGCACGATGGGTTCTGTATCATTATCTATTAAAGAAAATCACGTTTGTTGTATGTTATTAATAATGAGTAAAAATACGAAAAAAAAATTACATCTATTGTATGGGGAACAAGAAGAATGAAGTATGGGGAAGGAGGGGCCTTAATAGTTTAATTTTTTTTGGTAATGTTGTTATAGCGGCAACGGAAATACATAATTTGTGAAAATTTCAGCTTTCTAGTTATCACTGTTTATGAGATACAGCCTGGTGACAGACAAACAGACAGACAGCGGAGGCTTAGTAATAAAAACAGAGCCCTAAGATAGGTTGCAGGGTAAAAGTATAAAATTTTTCTTGAAGTAACCGTACTTGATGTCATAATATGACATTATTATTATAACGATATACATAATTGTATTGTTGTATCTCATACCTTAAAACATAGTCCTAACAGGTATCACTAATAAATAACGCAACAGATGCATTCTAAGTGTTGCCATATGTTGGCGTAATTAACACTATACTGCTATTATTTATCGTCATTAACTTTATGCTTATTGGTTATTATTAAACTTTGAGCGGATGTAGGGTTATAATTATCCTAACAGACGGTGAAAGTGAATTTCGACGAAAATTGTAGGTACTTAAGATACAGTAATTACTAGAGGTAAGCGATTAAGTTGGTAATTAAGTTAATTTAATACTTACTTATTTTGGGTAACAAATTATTTCTCAAACCCTTTACTTTTAGCATTAGACTCTCAAATGTATCGCTAATATTTATTAGATGCAGAAAAAATCACTCTATCATTATTTAAATGTATTAATTTTTTCATATCATGGCGTAATGGTAACTTAATATAATTTCCATACATTGTGAAAGTATCATTTAGTGCGAACGCTAAAAGAAAAGGTTTTGCTTTCGAGCTATAGATTGTTTGGTTCCGGGTTTGATTATACGTAGGCATTAATTGCATTAACTAATTGAATATGTTCAATAAATAACATTACACATCTATCTTATTATGTTTTATGTTATAGCTAGAATTTTACCCAGCTTCGATCCATAATTCAAGTTATAAAATTATAAATTTAAAAAGGCATCCCATTTTCCTAAGACAGTAGCCATACTAAAAGCGAATTAGTCAATAAAGAACAGTTTTATTAAATCGTAAAAGACATTACGAGCTCTTTACTTTTTCTAATAAACCATTTATAGACTTTCTGTTTATGGGTTATAACAGGTTTATTGACATTGCGAAATAGAGTGCTTCTTTTATTTTTAATCGTCGCTAAAAAGTTGTATTAGCATTAGGTATCCTACTAATATTATAAATGTAAAAGTTTGTAAAGATATTTTGATATTTGCATGTTTTTAAGTCCTTCACAATCTAACCGTTGAACGGATTAAGCTGAAATTTTACACACAGATAGTTTGCATCCAGGAATAGGACATAGGATAGATAGTATTACTATCATGATTATAGTTTCCCTTGGGATAACTCCAATATTTTTTTTTACCATTCTTCTAAGGGGAATACCGCGGGACTCGTCTAGTTAAATATAATTTTAAGCGCTTATAATTTGGAAGCTATCGTCAATTCTAACTAATCGTTAGAGTTAAGAATCTCGGGCATATAAGTGACCGCTAAAAGTAAAGGTTTTTGAGCTTTATCTTGCTAAGTAAGAAACTTTAAGCGTGGCTAATGTTTTCGGAGTTTCCACTTACCTCATGTTTCTTCTGCTCATGTGCCAGTTTCCATGAAGAAGATAAAAAATAGCGTTTCCGATGTCGGAACATACCTTATTTAGTCACCGTCAAATTACTCATCTATAATTGACCAATTATGCTAAGCTAAAAGGGGTTCTCTGTGACTCATTCTCTTTTTTAATTCAATTATTTTTTCAAAAGGTATTTCGGTAACTTTAGCTATTTAGCTTTAGCTTATCTACTATTGCTTTGTATACAAAATGTGCTGGGTTTCTTCTGCCTTTATTAATTGATGAAGTATTGTATTGTATTGTACAATAAGAAACTACGAGCATAATCGTATTGATAAATTTTAAATAATTTAATGAATTTAAATTCAAACAAAAATTTACCTGAAGTATTACCGTCAACATAATAAAACTCTACACTAAATTAATAAATTTAATCCTATTGGGCTATACTATGAAGACTTTTCAGTCTCTATTTTTAGAGTATTACAACATAGGATAACATTAAAGTAATGAAAAGTCAGCTACTTAATTAACCCCAATACGTTATCACAACAGGAAGGCAATTGTTGACACGCCCGTCCGGTGACGAAATGTACCCGTGTCATAGTCTGAGCGCCGGCTGACTAAATTATAAGTATATTTCGTTCTAAATTTAAAAAAATATGCAGTTCGTTTTGGCGGAGGAAAAATCCATCTGTCACTTAAGGAACGGAAAAGATTCTTATTTATGACTAGAAGTCACCGGCGGCTCCGCCAGCGTAATTTTCCCGTTTCTGGCATACTTTTTTTTTTGCTGCTTCTCTCCTATTCATCATAGCGTGATGTTATATAGCCTATAGGTTTCCTCGATAAATGGAATATCTTACACTAAAATAATTTTTCAAATAGGTCCAGTAGTTATTGAGATTAGCGCGTTCAAACAAACAAACAAACTCTTCATCTTTATATATTAGTATAGATAATAAAAGTAATTCGTTTAAAATTATATAAGATAATAATTATAAAATTAAAATTACGACTGAGAGTATTACGCAGTTATTATTTACCAATACCAATTCCATAAAGTATACGTGCTAAGAACAAGGGTATGGGCTTAAATTTTTTGCCAGCTCCTAGACTATAACATTAAAATGAGAATTCGTTCTGTTGTAACATGGCTTTAAGATCAACTTAATAATACTTTACATTGAGTAACAATGTCAATTAAAAAATTGCCTATATCAGCCATTTTTAATATGAGACTTTCTATTTAGCGTTTGTCTTAGAGCTTCGCTAATAATCTGTTTTATTTGACACTCAACATGGCGGTATTTATTATTATTTTCAGTTTAAAATTGTATGCTGTTTACAGTGCCCCTTAAATTTAATATGACGTCACATATTATTATCCTATAATTAGTGGAGACATAAGATGCTTTCAAAGGTACTTCATTCGTTTAATTATGTTAAGTAGTTCAGAAGTTAAGAGTAATCTATGAGAAACATTTATAATTTCATACATAAATACGGTTCAAAATCATAGCCCTTCGAAGGTGA
>LGAG01001489.1:693005-703370 GCA_001278395.1 Lerema accius
GGGGGTTTTCGAAAACCTACCGATGGACATGAGGAAGGGTTTCGAATTTGGAACGAACAATAAAAATATCTTTTTTAATTGCATATTTTTTTATAAGGCCAAATACCAAGATTTTGCGCGAACCGGAGTTGGTTAAGTTTTTTTCCCGGTGTAGAAATTTAGGTGATAGTAGTCCTAATTATGACTGATAGTTATTGACAAACCCTGAAAAAGTAGATCTGATAGCTTTGCAGGGATTTACAGGGATTCCTTATTGCTAGAAATTTTTTATGGTATAAGATAGCCATAGTCTACATTGTAGAGCATCGTAAAATCCCTTCTTTACTTCGTTCATTTGCTTTTTATTGTGTAGTTTTGTCATTCGATTGAGATAAGAGTCGGTAAGTACCTACCTAGTAAGTGTTGCCAGTTAATTTCAAATTAAATCCCGGGCTATTGAATATTTATATCAATGATAATTTCAAGTCGTAATTAAGGAAGAAAAAAGCCAGATGTCTACTTTGTTGCAACATTTGAAAGCTAAGGTTGTTTAGTAATGGTAATGTAGTACCTAAGTATATCTGTTATGTACAACGTTTTGAATTGTCACTTATCATAAGTATCAAAAATTAAAAGTTAAGTAAAAGTTATATACATATATTATCCTATATTATCCCAAGTTAAGTCTATTATAATCGCATACGGGGCCCTGATTCAGTGCCCCTAACTGCACAGAGGCCCCCAATACTTGACGTAATAAACTATTAAATCGACCAAATTTAAGCGATATAATTTTTATTTCGAAAGTGAACGAAGCTTTTAGCAAATAACCGATCCAGACAGATATGAGGTAAAGGATGTAATTTGTCACTCATTATTTCCATCGAGACCCTAAATTTGACTAGACCCAAGGCCCCCATATGCCCTAAAACGTGTCTAGTTGTCGCTATACAGGAAAAATCTTATTATAACGTAAAATTATGAACGAGTAGTACCCATAAAACACGAAGTGCGCTTTTCAAATTCGCCACTGGTAGTGATTCTTGTATAAAACCAATACACAAACGGCCACCCATCTTGAACCGTTACCCGAATTTCTTAAACACTCATTTCTTATCCATTTTATGTGCGATTTGGATATTTTGGGGCAACGAAGACAAGCACAAGTACCTATTTAAGGTCTGATTTAAAACACAATACCAACTGTGTAAGATAAGGTTGACATTTTGAATTTATAAAGCTTATTGATATTTTTATCTCTGATGCAGCTATAAGCCTGTAACTTTAGTATTAGTGTATAAAAAGATACTATGCATAAATTATATTATTAAACAATCAAGATTCGATCAAGCCACAAAATAAATTGATATTTAATTTTTTTTATTCAATACTTCTAATTAGTTTTTTTTATTTATGCCTATTTTCTCATCAACAGTTTACAGTTTTAATAAATAGAAATGTTTATTTAGAAATTGTCGGTAATATAACGTATCCTTTGTTAAAACCTTATGTCAATCGATTCATTACTTTTGGAGATAAATTGCATCATTCTTTTGCATAAAGAAACAAATAAATTATTACAAAATTAACACATAATTTCTCATGACTAACGTATATTTCCATACCATCTCCGTTCAGTCGTTGTTAATTTTAAATTGTAGGGCTTTAGAAATTTATAGCCTCACCCTAGAATTCTGTGTCGAGTCATAGGAACCATGAATAAAATAAAATACACAAACACAAAAGCAATTTTGACACGAATCTTTTGGCTGAGCCAATTTACACAGATCACGTCAAAAATTGTACTGTCTGTGTGTGTGTGTGTGTGTGTGTGTGTGTGTTATAATTTCATGTGTGAGTATATTTTATGCAAGCCTAGCTGGTTACATTGTCTTCATTTAGCACTGAGTTAGCAGTAACAGTGATAACACCATTTTAGATGACCATTATATCTTGACCTGCCATCTTACATGTAATGTTTTTGATTCTAGGTCCTGCAAACAGGCGCTATGCAAGGCGTTGAAGAATGCCAACATCAGTTTCGACACAGTCGGTGGAATTGCAGTACTGTGGAGAATTCCACTGACATTTTTGGAGGAGTGCTCAAGTTCAGTATGTATCTCGTCTTGCAATTTTTACTTGACTGTACTAGAAAGGGTAATTGTTTTTCGAGTAAGTATGTCCATTTCTTTGTGACTTCATCTTACTTGACGGAGGGATTATATCGTATGAGGTGTCATTGTTTTTGTATCCATTGTAGGATCTAGGCTATATATAACTAGCTTCTTCCCAAATTTTAACTTGAATGCGTGTTTTTTGCTACCATATGGGAGCAATCCTAAAAACCTAATGATAACAAAATTGGAAGATATAGTTTATTTATTGCCATTGTAGTTTCGAATTTATCGTCTATATCCTAAAATAAATTATACAACTAGATAGCTAAAGGATCAAATAATGAATTACAAGAAGTAGGAACAGTGAAAAATCGCGCGCGATGGAGGGAGAAGCGGCGCCATTTTGAGGTTATTTTACTACGTAAATACATAACAAAAATATCTTATTAAAAAAATAACCTGTAACATAATCGTATTTACATTTCATGACACAGCTATACCCAATTTTTTAGCATAGTAGTATAAACATCTACATACTTTTTGATATTAAATAGGCATGCATGTCAAAATGACCGACCGAATAGTAAAAATTGTCAAGTTTCAAACAATCACAATGCACCATAAGTTCTAATAATAAAATGATAATTATATCGGAACGGAATGGTTTACTGAAGTCCAGGAACACCACATGTTCTTTGAAGTTAACTTGCAAAGCGACCGCCTTTGAACGCGCGTCTGTCAACGCGATTGTTTGTGTAACAGCCTAAGAATTAGGCCGTTTACTGTACTAGCGGTTTTCATGCGCGGTCTTAAAATGTAAAATAGTTCGTTTACAGTTACAAAACAGTATTATGTATATAATTACTAACGTTTGCAATAAAAGAAAAATAAATAGAGTTTCCAAAATTTTATTTAGATGAAGGTTAAAGAATAAGTAATAATTACTTAAAAAATTATATTCTTCGTTTTTAATTGTATTGCATTAATGATTTGAATTATAAAATTAATAACCATAAAATTATACTAAAATGAAAAGAAACGTAGTCGTCGAAGTTTTTTTTGGTAATTATTGACAGTCATGTTTTTACTTAAGTCACAAACAAGCATTTTTATAACGGGATTTCTTGCTATCTGTATACAAGAAAGTCACAGGGGTTACACATTAGTAATTAAACCAATGACCTACAAAGTGACAATAAATAAACGCAGCGTTCATAACGCCATCTGTGTAAAAGCCCTAACAACAAAATCAGCACATATTTTACGGTCTCACATCATAGAATAAATACTAGCACAAGTGGCCGGCTGTTAATGAACGACTCACTGTTTATAATCCTCGTGACGTGTCGGTTAATTTGAGCGTTCGCGTCGCTTGAAACAATGATTACGTTTGACGGAAGTGATAAGAAAGTTTTGTTTACAATACATTATCAAGTTTACACGATATTTCACTGTAATTCTGTCGTCAAAACAAAATTTATAGTTTTGTCGTTTTGAATTTGTTTTTTTTCGTCCATAAGTGGTTGTGATTATGAGCATAGCTCTTACGCATACAATTTTACTTATAAATAATTTCTAATACAAAGGCTTTTCTCAAGTGAATGATAGAAAATAAAATTTGCGGAAACTAATTACAAAAATTAATTGTTTTTACATTTTCATCAATGCGGAAATCGCATAATAATCGAGTCCACAAATACCTTATTCATGCAGTTAAAGTATAAAAATAAGAAATTATTCCTTAACTTATTAATACCATTTTAAACTTTGTTTCTCATCAGATGTCGAGTTCACTTCATGATAGTTTTCATGGAATTTTTTCTCTTCATGGATTTGTTTATTTTCGAATGTCGATTACTGAAACGTGTACATACACTAAGACCTGTTGACTGACCGGCTCAGTTTGTTTAAACGACGGTTATAAAATAACCAGTCTAAATAGAACCGTGACACCTCTCGTTATTAGGGCTACCAAATAGGGGTTTTATTTTTATCTATACAATACCTAGCGTACTTGTGTTTGTTACTGAGTTTTCTCAAAATGGCTAGATCGCTTTAAATAAACTTTTTGTGATGTAGGTATTTTGGAGGTGCTTGTTGTACAACAAACAAGAAACAAGCAACCAAACTAAATATATACGAAACTGTTGTGTGAAAAAAAAGTTAAGAATTAACAAAAAACTTTATAGTTTTTAATTTATCTGTTATCAGATAAATTATAGGTATTGCTAAACTATGTCTTCCCTGTCTTCTAACTAGAATATAAACTGGAGGTATAGCGAATAAAATTCTACAAAATATTGGTCCAATACTACAGGTGGTAACCCTATTGACTAATGTTAAGTAAAGGTATTACGTACGCTTACAAAGTGCGCTAGTGCAGGGCTCAAGTTATACTGGTTCCGTTAGAGACTTGCGGTCAGTGAACCTATAAATTACGGATTTTTGAAAAACAGCATGTTAGACGGTTTGACTTTGATTCATAGTTGCAATGATTCGGTAATGTCTATCAATATTACTAAGTTCAAAATGTTCGAAGTCGAATGAATGTGTGTATGAATGTTCGAACTATAAAATTGTTAGATTGGCGCATGTACCGTGGAATCTGCGCTTATGAGAAGATTATTTCATTGCATTTATTCATTGATCAAATTAGGTAATTAGAAGCTTTATCAATGAAAGATCAACAAAACGTTGAGATAGGTGTGAAATTCTCCTATATTGGAAATGAATCGAATGACACCTAATGTGTTGAAATCCATATTTTTCTTTGGGCCGAAGAGCGTATCAAAGAAATGGGTATACTTAATACTCCGTCATTATAATCTTTTTCTATAGCATCACAAGATATTTTCTAAAGTGAATCCTTTTCCAGAATCTCGGGAATCAGCGTTTGTACACGCGTTGTCCGCAGCGGCCCTCGCTCACGCCGTAGCGCGAGCGTGCAGCCGGGGTGAGCTGAATGAATGCTCATGTGATGCTCGCGTCAGGAAACGAACTCCAAGACATTGGCAATGGGGAGGTTGTTCTGAAGTAAGTGTTATAGCTGTTCCTGCACTGTATTTGCACTGCACTGTATTTGCTTCAGTCAGCCTAATTACTTTTGTTTCGGATGGGCCTTGAGTGCCAGAGTACACTCATGCAAGAGTCCATCTGTCATCTGGAGTAGCAATGCATCTAAAGTAACTTCTAGTGGGACAAATACTAACGATAATTAAATTACGTTAACAAGTACTAAAACTCTCATTTACACCTGTCACTTATTCGTAGAGGACGAAGCAAATTGTTGGATAATTGGTAACTTGAAACAACAGTTAAAATCAAATTATGATTTATCATAATAAGGAGAATCATTTACAGATATCATTAACTAAACTTTACAGGATATAAGATACGGTGAGATGTTCAGTCGAGATTTCGTTGACGCCAAAGAAGATAAGAACACTGATGAAGGGCTGATGAATCTACACAATAATGAAGCTGGAAGAAGGGTAAGTGAATTAGATGACGATAAAAATGCCAGTCCAAAACTTATAAAAGACGTTTTCAATTCAGTTATTAAGAAGAAGCCAAAAAGTAAGCTTCTGTAAAATGAATCTTATTGATAAAGACCAATTTCGTAAGAATAAATTGAAAAATCTTTCTAGAATTTACTGATAGAAGGTAATATACTCTTTAAAATGTGGCCTTTGTTCACGAACCTCACAGTGTTTAGTGTTCATCATTGCATACATTTGTAATACTGTTGATAAAGTGAGTTTGCTTCTTGTAGAACAAAACTTATAACTATTGTCGGATAACTTAAAGCAAAACATTAAATACATCTTTTAATTCTGAAGTAAAGACGGGATATTAAGGAAATTATTAACTAAATTCTAACAAATGTATTCCAGGCTGTTCGAGGTCGAATGCAGCGTGTCTGCAAATGTCACGGCATGTCTGGCTCTTGCTCGGTGCGGGTGTGTTGGCGCAGACTGCCTCAACTACGAGTCGTTGGAGATGCCCTTACAACGAGATATGAGGGAGCTTCTCATGTTAAGGTACAAATTTTACGCGATATTTCTTGAAAATACAGTTTTTAATTGTGTTTATTTCCTGTGTCTTTTGTAGTACAGTATAAGCTTCTGAGTTTCTTAAATTAAAGTTGAATTGTTATATTGATTATGAATTGGAGAATTGTGATGTCGTGCTAAATGTATTAGTCTCAATAACCATCGTTTCTAGTTTAATCATGATTGTGTTGTCTCTTGTAGGAAATTAATAGACAAGACTAGTAAGGGTAAATAAAAGGGCAACATTTATCATAATATTTTAACTTTTTCAGGTAGTTGAAAGAAAAAGAGGCAAAAACATAAGAAAACTGCGGCCACTGCATCCTGACATGAAGAAACCAAACAAAACTGATCTCGTATATTTAGAGGATTCACCAGATTATTGTGAACCAAACGATGAGTGAGTATTTTAGTTTTATTTGTTTGTACTATTTCTACTTCTTCAGTAAACACAAGGTTACTAGGTTACAGGTTTTTAGATATTTCTTTTTTTTAAGTCTAACTTAAACCTAATTACTTCTATGATCTTCCATTTACGTATTTTGATCCCCTATTTATCTTCTATAATTCCGCACTATTCGCCTCAAAATTTATTGTTCATATCTGTACTTATAGATAGCCTTTCGGTTTTGTTTATCTCTGAAGTAATACTAATCACCTCAAAAATTAACATGTTTCTTCATTACCATTATCTCATATCAGATTGTCAATAAATCCATTAATTTTACATACGTCTTATCAAAAAGGGGTTTTACTAAATCAGTATTTTCTTTGAAATCCATCTGATTTGTGTAAATTGGGCCATTATCTTTATCACTTTGTTTTTATTTTATTTTTATCATTAGTTAATCAATCATTAGTCATTTGTTATTTCTGATGGTATGATCATAGTGACCTATCTTATACCGTCATTAAAAATATCATTATCAATTTGTTCTTGAGTTAGGTACTCATCAATAACAGGTTTATTCATAAGATATTTTAGGTTAGAAAATAAAAATTGAAAACGTTCAGAGGAATCATCTTATAGTAGGCTGTCCAAAACATAGCCACTCTTACACAGAACAATCTTGTCGTAAGCCTGTTAAAATTAAATGAATTAGAAATTTCAAAACCAAATTACATGAGTATATTAGTTAATTTAGCAATAATATTGAGCAATACTGAGTTCCTGATAACTGAGGTGACGTAAATCGTATTAGTGCACGCTTGTTGACCCAGTAACTTCAAGTTCCAAGAACAATATTTGCATTAATGTAGCATACACCTAGGGTTGAGTAATTGAAATCCCATTAGGCATTTAGCACACTTATCCAAAGTTCGAATATAATAGAAAATCAAATTCGAATCGATTCTAAAAATCGAATTAATCACTTTCTAAATGCGAATGCATGATGTCCTTTAAAATTTCAATCACTTGTTTTGTATTTTATCTATTTCAGATTTGTATTAAGCGAAGAGAAATGCTTTAGGCTAGCATATAAAATCTATATGCTTCAATTGACCATTATAAGTTACTGTAGCATACGTCTTAAACTACTAATTACTTGAACACGTAAAGGTTATTCAACAGCAGAACCAAAGAACCAAAGTAAGATAAAATATAATGAAACCTAATTCTTAAATCTTTCTCATCTCCAGACTAGGAATTCTGGGAACACGAGGACGTACTTGCAACAGAACATCAGCTGGACTCGACGGTTGTAGATTACTCTGTTGTGGAAGAGGATATCAAACAAGAGTACGAGACCACGAAGAAAAATGTAGATGCCGATTCGTATGGTGCTGTCGAGTACATTGCGAGATTTGCCGATACAAAAAAGATCACCATGTTTGCAACTGATCATTGATCGGTTCTGGATTGTGAAACAATATTTCCTTTTCGGTCGAATCGCAAGATTTTGAATTGAAAAGAATTGAATCTTCATTATAATACTCGTATGTTATATTAGACATTTACTGCCAATTTGAAATTATCCGGAGATCTTTTAAACCATGGTACTTCTGTGGTTAGAACTGACTAAATTGAATCTTTCTTGCCATTAGACTTATTTCTACTACGATTACGAACTATAATCACTTTTTTAAATATTTGGGTGAATAAAATGACTCAAGTGAGTGTTTCTGCAGTTGTTTTTATAAGATCTCTTAAGACTTTTTGCCCTAATTACTACGTCCTTTATGTAAAAGATATAATATTGTGTTGTTACAGAATATACATTGGTTTCTTAAGGTTCTGTTGTGTTCTTGTCAAAATATTCTTCAAGCCTAAAACGATGTTAATGGACTGATTTGTTTTAGTTATTAGAATATTAAAGTCTTTATATATGAATTTTCTGATGATAAGCTTTAAAATTATTTACAGTATTATATTAACTTATTTTATTTTACGCTTTACCATGTACAAAGTTGTAAATAGCTGTTTTGTTAATATAATAATAAGCAGATAAACTTACCTTAGCTGTTAGATCGGTATTTAATTTAAGTTCTAGGATAGTTATGACAGATTCTATTTAAGTTTCTATTGTAATTCTACCATCAACTGTAAATAATACAATTAAAACTATTATGTACTTATTAGTAATATTTTTTTTTGCGTTCTACCTCATATAGAAAGAGAAGGATCTTTCGTGCAATGTTACATCTATGTAATGACGTCGTTTGAATTAAGTTTTAATAGTTGTACTTTACTTATGACATCTTTGTAAATAATTATTTGGTAAGTTAGTAACTTATTGTATTAGATTGTGATAGCTTTATATTTTAGTGATGACGTACCCGTTCAAAATTAGTAGATCTTTGCGTACGAAATTTTCTATCTATCTATCTTAAATGTGGCTATCAGAATTTTGTAAATAGTTCCGATGGTATTGCTATAGTCAGTGAAATCGTCTTGTTCTAGACAAACATTCTTAGACTTGCCAATAATTGTAATTGTGTCAAAATTTGGTGGATATTGTATAATAGATTTTTTCTTAAATTCAGTAAATTTATAACGTTTAGCGATTAAGATACTGTTTCCTTTAAATTGAAGAAGTCCAAACCAAATGTTAAATTAAGTAAAAGATTCATATAGAAGTACTTTTGCATTATTCTCCCAAGTCGTTCAACCTTCATTACTTACATAAATAATGTAACTTCAAAATTAAATATTTCTGTAAAATGATCGTGACTTACTACAGATAGTGTTATGTAGCAATCAGAATAATAAAACATTGTTTTTTATAGAACATGTTCTAAAAGTAATGTTTCCAAATTAAAAGTTCAGAAATTGTGTCGCTTAGTTACTTATAAAAGCCGAGGTAAATACTTCTAATGTAATCATGATTTGCATATGGAATAGTTACTACTTGATGTAAATTGCATAAAATAAATGTATTAGAAAAATCTTTGGCGTCTTTTATTTTCAAATAAGTATTTTTTTATACATATTTCAAAGACTAGACTTAAGCCCTTTTCTTAAAGTGAGCGGAGCGGATATATTGCGGACTCTTTTTAAGAACATCCGTAAATTGCATACTTATGGCGGGCGTAAACGTCCGGAATTGGTTAGATGTTGAATTATTACTGTTAATAGGGAAGAATAGGGTAGAAAGAGCCAGGCGTAAGTTGTACCAATGCAAACATTTCCTTAACAGAAAAAGATTTACTCCTAGCTCTTTTAATCCCACTCATCCCACTGTCCAGAAACTAAAAAATTCCGGACATTTGCGACAACCTTTCTAATGACAAATTACATCTCTATGTCTTTATTTTTTTCTATAAATCATATTATTCAATCTATATCAACAGTTAAGTCTAACAAAAACTTCATTTTTCAAAAGTGTAGGTTTATTAACAAATAACATTATTATACCTTATATTATATTACAAATGAAAGATAGCAGTAGGATTACATAAAATTTTTATCCTTATGCTTTTCCGAGAGGGTTTCCAAGCCAAGGGTATTTAGCAGGGCATGGTCCACACACTTGCATCCAGAAAGTCATCTGAAATGCAAAGAAACATATCTTTAGTAAATGATTAAAACCTACAATTTTAAAGTAACTATGTTACGACACTTACACTACGTGTCACCTGAGAAATCTACGTTTAAGTAAGTAATAATCAAAAAATAACGTAGAAAATTAAAAAGAAAAACATTTTTTTGAGAATTGGGGTTGCCCATGATAAAAAAAATTAAAACCTATATCATTCCAACAATAGATACGAATCCA
>LGAG01001489.1:737366-768087 GCA_001278395.1 Lerema accius
TTCTTGAGCGCTTCCGTGCTTTGCAGGGCACGTTAAGCCGTCATTTCCCGTTATTAAATTTGATGAGAGCCGTTAAACCATGTCTTAGGATGGCATAAAAACTTGCGATACTTCGTTTGGCGACTAACCCCTCCGCCAATTTGTATAAGACTACGAGAGCTACGTACAAATAGTTTGCATCCGGGAATAGGACATAGGATAGATTTTATCCCGATTATAGGTTCCCTTGGGATGAATACAATATTTTTTTAAACTACTCTTCTGCGGGCGAAGCCGCGGGCAACGTCTAGTTGTTTTGTAGAATTTTTTAAAACGAATATGAAACGTATGAAACTCTAATATTATAAATGTGAAAGTTTGTAAAGATGTTTGGATATTTGGATGTTTGGATGTTTGTCCCTCCTTCACGCTTTAACCGTCAAACGGATTAAGCTGAAACTTGGCACACAAATAGTTTGCATCCGGGAATAGGTACTAGTGGAGTATGCTCTAGATCTCTTCATGATGTAAGATCCCTGTTTAGTCAGTAGTGGGCCATTAAAGGGTTAAGGCCATATATTGAAAAAAAAATTCAAGATTAAATTAAAAGAAAAAAATTGAAAACAACCAAAACCGAAATAGAAAATTCACGTCGCATTTAACTAAATATTCAAAGTTACCGAGATAACTGTAGCCGAAACTCCTTGCAATTATCACTAAACGTAGATGTCTCGTTTGAGTTACGTCATAAGATAGTACGTAACATTTACGATTCTGTTTCTATACTATACAATATTCCTTGTGATCTACAGAGATTGTGCGAGTGCGTTCCAAGTTTCGCTTTGTATAACTTTGATTTGTATGTCGTTGTCAGCTTCTATGAATAGAGTAAGTATGAGTAACTTACACGACAACTTTGCTATATTGGTAATCACGCGTACTCTTGTTACCAGTGGTGTAGCTAAAAATAAAAATAAAGCAGGTCTTCAATTAACGAACTGTGCAATAATTACTTCAATAAATATCATAATTATTTTACTTAATAAAAATGTTGAAAACTGGCAGACAGATAACTGGGATATCCCCTATAATTACAAATAATTTCTTATATTCCAAAGAAGAAGAACAACATAGATTAGAAAATTATTCAACAGTTCAAGTTACAGTTTATTGGTCAGGTTTCGAGAGCCCCTGAGCTCGGGGGCCCCGGTGCACTGCTCCGGCTAGCTTGCCGATAGCTACGATACTGCTTGTTACCTGACTTAAAGGGAAGTTACTAATTTTTCGAGCGTATACATGATGTGTCTATCAATTTCCTTGACATACCTTACAGCACAAAGAGCGTGATAGATTTTACCGTTTTTCATTATGGTCGAATTTGGACCACCGAGCGAGGTCTCTTTAAATCGACAATCTTAATATAATTCTTAATTTTTATTTTTAGAAGCATATAACTACAGATGAAACAAATATTGAAAATGATGATGATATAGAAGAAAGTAGTTCAGGTCCAATTCAAATACTATATTCACTAACCCTAACCGTCGCTTATACTCCGTTATCCCCAACCATATAACGACCGCTAACAAGAAACCCCGTGGAGATAATCCTTCGAGAATCACATCATTTGTACGGCTAATATATCATAACATGACACTGACGCGACTCCATAACGCGTACCTTGATTCTCCGAAAAACCCTGTAATTTTTTTCCCTACCGTGTCAAAAGAGGCCTCTCAATCACCTGACGACCGAGTTTGAGGCCACGAAGCACGCGACAGGTTTATAATCTATGAATTTGTATGTAAATAGTTAAATAAGTAATCTATATGCTAGTATTAATACGTGAAAGGTGAAGCTTTACATTCTTAAGAATAATGCTAAGAGTTTGAGACTTATCAATCTTAGAATAGCGAAGAAGATGAGTCCATTTTTTTGACGGTGAACGGTCACAGTTATGATTATCCCATATACTTCATACTGCTACATTAATACAATTGTTTTCCCATTTAATAGTTAAGCAATACACGCGTCGCGACTAATAGCATTACCTTGATGTAAGTCTTACTCAATAATTCTAACTTCTGAATTTAATTCAAATAGCTAATCTATTACCGCTGCAGTATTCATATTTACTTTAGCATTAAGATTTGAATTCAATCCACCGCCTGTTAGTTCCAATTTGTCTTACTTAGTTGCTCGTTCAATTAGCTTATTAACCGAGACATTAGTTATGTTAAATAGAATTATACTTAATTTCTTTTCACAAACATATCGTGCTTCTGTTGCATTTGATGCTTTACTTAGTTAAGTATTTTATTCATGAAATATATTTATTTAATCTTAAAAGAGTAGCTGACTAAAAATCTTTTTGTCTGCTACTAAAAAGAAAAAAAAACAAATCGCAACACATTAAAATAACATGTTTAAATTCTAATCTAATGGCCCCAAGGAAGATACGACTGCATCTGCCCGTGACAAATGATAGCGGTTTTTTAAACGAAACGGCCAACCCCAGTGACGTGGCAGAAGCAGAGGAATTACGCCCTTATGGCTGCACGGTTAAAGTTAAGTTCACTCTGAACATAAATTAGATAAACGAAAACAGGGTAACATGAATCGAAATATCGATTAGTTCTCAATTGTAAAAAATAAGAAAGTATAACATTTACTTCAACAAAGTAATATTAATAATGTATTGAAAATATATTATTTGCTTGTAAGGTGTCATATTTTATACTGTTTGAAGTAATATGACCTGATTCAATAGGCTACACAATGCACATAAGACCCAATGATATCGTAAGTACAACTTCATAAAAAGATTTATCTTTTGACCCACTGAGTGACTAGGTGACTGTAAGTAAGAACAACATAACATCCACTACACTATAACAACTCTATTAGTCCATAAGGTCGAAAGTTCCATGTTGTTATAGGGAATGAACTGACGGCACTCAATAGTCAGTCAATTTTCCCTTCACCGCAATTGACGCCTTCAAGCAATCTAGCTATTGCTGACATGCTTTTAATTTACTGGCTTCTGCACACAACATCGGAAATTAATACTCTGTTTTAACAAAAATATATTTTATGCATCATTGCACTTTTTGTAAGCTGTATTCTTCAATCTATTTCTTGAAAGTTTCAAGTGTTTTAAACAATATTGGATACTTAAGTATTTTTTCAAAAAATTTCTTAATAAGCCTTATAAGCGTATATCAAGTCGATTTTAATTTTTGTAGCTTTATATCCAGTTATGTTAACTTTTACATTTCTGACATCAATTTTATTGCTTTTGGGTGGAGCACTTTTTTCGGTTTTTTAGTAAGGATGTAAAATAACTATAGTTAAAATATCTGTTTATGACATAATTGTTTTACAAATTGCACCCGTGCCCATATACAAGAGTTATATCTGATTTTATCAGATGGCCAGTCAAATTTTTCGTCAATAATTCAGGCTGTAAAAGAGGTAGGTAAATAAAGGACGTGACATTCCACACTTTAATAACATTCATCAATTTGAATTGTAGCTTTTGCTTTAATATTTATTATCGTCGGGTACCTGTCCGATCGAAATACAATTCGATTCATCAATTCATATGAAAGCGAGGATACGTATTGCGTTAATTTTGTAAATTCAAATACTTTGTGTTGTAACGAAGTACGATGTAGTTAGTTTGAACAACTTAATAAAGCAAGAAGGGATGAACAACATACTCCCTAAAATAGAAAAATAGTAGTCATTGCAATGGTGGAATAAAGAAGAGTATTTTATAATGAATTTCCAGAAGCTGAAAAATTAAGATAAAAGCTAGCTCAAGTTCGTCAATTTTGACAGCATAGCGAGATTGGGATTAGCTAGGAAAGATGAGAGGGGGATGATAAAAAATATAATAGCGATGTGACTTACAGTGCAGTCAAATCCAATGACATCCCATGTAAAAACCTGTTAAGCCGTTTAGACTCTAATGCATACCAAAGATATGAACATACTCGTACATACATACATTCGTTTGAAAACATTAGGTATTTTCCTTACGCAGTCAGCAGCAGTTAAATTAATGAGGTGAATTCCATGCCATTAGATTCAGTTAGTCGGGTTCACAGTGCCACGGCTTTAGAATGTTTGTGACAAAATAAATTTTCTTTGGACATTGACCGTGTGTTGCAGACATACGGCCGAACAGTTGGAAAAGCAATTTGGTGTCGCTGCATTGCGGTGAATGTACTCGTATTTTTTCATTTTAGCAACAGATTCATTGCAGTGTAGAGGGGTTCACTCAAAAAGGCATAATGGTTTATTGTTGGGGATTTGTTACGTCTTAATTCATGGTAAAGTTTGAAGTTATCCTAATTAATATCTTAACTAAAGAAGATAAAGTAAAAAGGACAAATTTAAATGGATAGCGTTCATTAAGTTGAAAATTACTAAGGGTGTTTGGACGTAGAAATAATTGGACTTTATGTATTGGTCCTAGGAGAAATAGTTCACGAGAACTGAGTGCACTATCTGCTAAATACACTAAATAGTTAGATCAGAGAAAGATCACATTCTTCCAAGAACATGATAACAAAATGATTTAGGAAGTTAACACAATATCAGTCGTATATTGTTTCACATTTCCACAGAAAGGTCGTGACTAGAAAGATCTTGGCGATTTAAAAACCAAATGTTAATTAAAAAGAGTCTGCAGTTTACGATCTCATTTATAACGCTTTGTGAATTTGCGGGATGCCCACTATTTTTCTTACCACCGTTTTCTTCTAATTCAATTTCTTTCTCTGAGATAGATTTCTTTCCGTTGTGAAGATTTCCTCCTTAGTAAAGATACAACTGTTTTATTTTCTGTTTCATTAGCTGGTTTTCAAGTTGCTTTTGGTTAAGAGTCTAATTAAAGAAGTGCAGCTTGAAGGTCGTTTAGTTAGACATAAAATAAAAGTAGAAATTGTTGGGTTATTTCATGTTATTTCCTTCTAACGAATCTTCATCTTGAAGGAATAACAATGAAAAATCTCCTTGGGAACGTATAAGTAAAGCACACTTACGATTTATATGGACAAGATGAGCACGTATCCAAATTTGATGCATCTGAAGTTATTATTTTGTTATTTAATTTTTGTCGATTGTAAAAGTCATCTTTCAAAGATAAATTGAGTACATCGTTACAGTTAAAAGGCACAGCTCAATGAATTTCGGCGTAGCTGACCGTTTCATTCAAGCTGTTACAATCCATTGAACTCAAGTGAAGGTCAGTGTATTCCACGTGAAGTAAAAATGTAGGTGGAATTTTAAAAATTGAAGCTAAAAATGTTAATAATTGCAGTCTCGCAAAAATACGTGAAGATATTTTAATTTTTGTGCTTCAGTCAATGGGAAATATATTTTTATAGGAAGTGAGCGATTGTGAAATATCAATTATTAAGAATTTCTTTTTATCCTTACATAAAAGTCTACAAAGTGAACCCTAAAAAATATAAAGGTAAGGTATACGAAAGTTTTCATTGTCTATTAAGTCAATCTGTTATTACAGATAACTACTAAAAGAGTGTTAAAAATATAATACAAATACGTAATTAAATCTGTGGATAATATATGTTATGTTTATACAAAGAGGAGAAAAAAATTATCCAAAAAATGTGTAGTACAGAACCTCAAGCAAATTTAAATTCAACTTGACCAGTAATAATACTCCAAGATAACTGAGGGTCTAGTTATGATTTTGACTGTTACTATGCAAATATTTAAAGATAATATTTCCCACAGCGAGACTCTGTAGTAATACTCTTCCCCATTGACCCAATAGCATTCATTCTTATATCGATTGTACGGAACCATTTACGAAAGCAAATGATCGGCTCGCTATAAAGGTTCGGGCAATCTCCGAAGTGGCCTCTTCTCTCACTTTACACTTTCCTTTTTCTTCATTACCCAATCCCAATTTCTTGAGAGGGTCTTGGCTTACTATAAAAATCTCAAATAATTCTTTATCAGGTTGTTGAATAAATTATTTAAGTAATAAATTGGATTCACTGACAGCCTTCTCAGTGCGTTTACTGAGGAAGCCTTGTTACTTAATTGAGGAAGACTAGTGAGTATTTGTGAGGATTAGTGAGGAGGATAATGATAAAATAGCTTCGACTGATGATGACTTAATACGTCCTCTGATGCGTTAAGGATTTTTCTTAAAGCACATAACAAAGCTAAACGTCTAAATTTACTTCTAAGAAGAGATTAGATTTTATTTCCTGCTCAATGTGTTTATTAATACTTAATCTTATTGAACAACAAACAAGACATCAATTCAAGTTAACAAATTAATAATAAGGGGGTAAGTATCGAAATTGTATACTAACGACACTAAAGTAGTGGATAAAGGCAAAGTTATTATAAAGCAGTAGGTACCCCTGTTAGAACTTGCTTTATAAAAGTTCTCTTAGCGTGTTGGAAAACCGATACAAGATAAAGTTTGGTATAACGATTCCTCCGTGGACACTGACGTTCGATACTTCTCCATTGTTAGTTTTGTTCTTTATAAACTGATGTTTGCTTCAATACTCGTTTGAGATTGTCGTTATAAATTTCATGTGTTGTTGAATGTTTAAATAATAAGCGTGAATGTTTCAAATTGTAAAGCTATTTTTGCCCAACTGTGTTAGAAGGAGGGTAATGATTTTCTATTGTTATAACGGTTTGAAGGATTTAGGATGTATGTGTAATGTGTTTCTAATTAATAACCAAACCCCCAAAAAATTAGTTAGCACTTAGATTTTCTGTTTTTCTATTAATTATTACTTATAAATGAAAATTAAGTCAGTGAAAAGTCATGTTTGATTATCAATTTTGATATACTGTTTCATATATTTTGGCTTAGAAGTTTGACTTACGTGAAATACTCGTAGTTACGAAAGAACTACTGTAGAGTTGGAAGACTGTAGAATTTACTCGTAAGTTGTAGGATTTGGAGTTACCTACTGCTTAATTTAACCTTAACCACGTAAGGCCTAAGATCTAGGAGATATTAATGAACTGAGATAACTCACCTAGGCCATAATGAACTAAGCCAAAGATAAATAAATCTCTTGGGAGCCAGAAATTTAACTTTCATAGTAGCCAAAGCTTGTTTGGCTATATAACCTCCTGCGTCTGAACTTTCAAGGTGACGTGCTTCTGGCGTTTTAATTATTCAGAAAACAATCTCGCAACATTGTTTTGCTGCAGAGTTTGAGAACCACATGCTCGCGATACTTACGCAGTGTCGTAAATCTAATGTTCGGAAGTTCTGACGCGGAGTCATTGTCGTGAAATGTTTTAGGATGAAGAAACGTGTGCATGTGTTTGAGTTTTAATTAGTGTTTACTCAATTGCGCTAAGAGGGTTATCTTTTTTGGACGCATTTGTACGTATGTATGTTTTCATGTGTATATTTGTATGTATGCATGTCCGTGTCTTTGGCGGACTTTACAGCATAAAAGACTTGACGCAATTTCAACACTTAGGTGTCATTGAATTGTGCTTAATTGTTAAGTTAATATAGGCTTTATTTATTTCTCTTCCCCATTATAGCAGTCAGGTTTTTTGTATCTATTAACGATTGCTAGTTTAAATAACTTGTTACTATTTCCATAAATCTTCGCAAACAAACTTTTGAATGTGCGCCATTTACGAATAGTTTTCGTAAGTGGCTCCTTGAATATCTGATGCAATTCCTTTGAACTCAACTTTTTAAAGAAACTGCATTTGTTTGAAACTGTTTAGTCTTGTTCTTGTGAATGTTTCTTAACTCGTACGTGGAGGAAACAACTGAGAGTGAGGCAGTTGCTACTTTAGGTAATTTACTTTACCTACTGAATATACCAGTTGGTATCTATGAGTATATTTGTACCCCTTTTTACCGACTGTACCATGAGAGTAGGTAATGGTTTCAAACGTATGTATGTATTATCAATATCATTGGGACGCTCTACAGCCCAAACAGCTTGACGGATTTCATCATGAGGTAACCCCCTCTAATTTTCATCAGTCCCATTTTTTTGTTTTTTTTTTTTGTGAATACAGTTCTATTATTAAATGATTTCTTAATTTCTTTTAGCTGTAATTCACATACTCGTATGAGCTACAATGTGAGTTGTTATTTAGTATACACGTGTTAAATCATAACATTATTGTAACGAAAATTACATGGTAACAGTTGATTTACTCATCTTTCGTTCCACGTCTAATATCTTCAATCGTCGTCTATCTTGATGTCCAAATAGTTTCTGAAACGTAACTGTTTTATTCAATTGTAAGAGATTATAATTTAGAACTTATTTGATATCTCAATACTCAAAGGGATCCGAAGTTGTAAAGTTAAGCTGGACTTCCACCAGACGATGTTTTAATTGATTTCGTTAGTAAGTTAGTAAGAAGTCACGATATTACTTCTACGCTTTACTTATAGTCTGTGGTACTAGTACATTCTGTCCACTTAAATACTTTCTAAGTAGCTTTGTTGAGGTCACTGAAGTCAAATATAATTATTATTAGGAAAATATTTCACCCTACTATAATTTCTCAAATAATATTTGTATAACTTTTAAGGTTCCTTAACTAAAAAGTCAAAATGAAACTCTTTTATTAAACCTCCGCTGTCTGTTTGCCTGTCTATCAGCAAGTTGTATCTCTTAAACCATTTTAGCTAGAAAGCTGAAATTAAAAAAAAAATGTGAATATCAAAAATTATGTACCTATTTCCATTGCCACTATAATCACAAATACTACTCGTAAAAAAAAAATATTAAGGGGGTACCCATACAATAAAAGTGTTTTGTCAACAAACATGATTTTCTTTTATAGATGGTGTCCGACTCGCACTTGGCCGGTTTCTAGCGTTGTTTTTATTACCTGGGCTAGTATTCTTCGCCTCCCAGAGTATCTCTATATCGTAGTGTCCAAACTGGCCGGAATAATGTCGAAGGCGATCGTAAAAAAAGAAGAACGACTCAATAACATGTGACATAGTGCTACTTAACATTTACAAATCGATTCCTGCGGAGTTCACTTGTAAATATTTACATAACAAATATACTTACACGTACATTAAAGTTTACATTTATTGAAGTGTGAATCGAAAGTTTAGTTATTGGCACGTTTCTTAAGAGTCCTAAAATTTTAATAGAGATTTATAATTATGATGAACTTACATAGATATAATACCCCATTACCTTAGTAATTTATAATACTTCAAATTCAACATCACTTGCAACTATAACACGTCTCACACTTTTAAGAAAGAAAAAATTAAATTTCAATCGCATCTAAAGAATCACCTTAAGCGACCATTTACGTTTTTTATCGAGAGAAATTTCTTGAATTGAGTGGAAAATTTCACACTTAGATCTGAACGCTCCTTGGTTACTCACTGATGGGAAAGGCGCTAATCTACATCAATGTAAAGCTACCGCTAAGTAATAGACTTAAGAAGTTAACTGAGATAAGTTGATTCAAGTTCATAAGCCTCTTAAGTATTTGTGAAAGTATTTCATTCTAGCAGTTGCTTACGGTGGGCAAAGTTTTGGCAATATAATATTAACAGCTACAACATTATAATGCGGTACGAAAGTATTATGAAATTACTAAGCTTAGTAGATACCTAGTAATGCGGACGACTAAGAAATGTCGATCTTGAATCTCGGTTCGATTATTTAATAAATTGATAAAACTTTATTTCATAATGTAAATTGTTGTAGTCTTCCTCAGAAATTCCTTTTCATAGTCTTAAAATAGTTAGGTTTATTAGACTAAGGTACATATAAATATACTTAAATATTAACTAAAAATAAAGCTAAGCTATAAAAAAAATGAATGAATTTATTAAAATTAATTTATTTTGTAGTCTTAATTTGTTAACTTACAATTTGATATCCATGGGGGACAAAACACAGCGTTAACATAATATACTGTAACGATAGATTTGCATAATGTGTTATAATCAAATTTGGAAAACAGAGCGCGTACTTTAGTTTTTATAAAACAACTATTTCAGTCTTTTAAACTTTTAGTGTACCAATTGGATTTCGCGACCATCGAGTATTTCATTCGTTTTCAAATTCGAAATATTTCCATCTGTCGGCTCGTTCAGTGACATGCATAGATATCTAGTTCGTTGAAGTGTGAGTAGTGTGAATGAACATCGACGCATTCAGAACATATTTTTGGCTCGGATTTAGGAAAAATGTACCGCGAAAAGTCAGCCGGTATTCTCTTATTTAACAGAAAAGTATTGCCTTTGGACAAATATGTTATTTTTGCGCTTGTTTATATTTGAAAGACTCGTCAAATACAAGTATATTTTTGGTTAAAAAATATCCAACTAATATTATAATTGTGAAAGTTTGTAAAGATGTTTGGATATTTGGTTTTTTGTATGTCCTTCATGCTGTAACCGTTAAACGGATAAAGCTGAAACTTGGCACACAAATAGTTTACATGCAGAAATAGGACATAGGATAGATTTTATCCTTAGGTTCCCTTGGGATAAATCCAATTTCTTTTTACAAATTTTCCGCGAGCGAAGCCGCGGGCATTGTCTTGTTTTATATTAACCAAGCAGATGGGGTTTAAGTGTACTCAACTTGAAGACTTTAAAACGATCTAACTGGGCTGCTTTTTCTCGAAGAAAACGAGAAACAATATTACTATCGAAAAGACGATAAGACATGCAATGTTAATTAAGCGGACCACATTTTTTGGTTGTTTATTAAGGAATTAATTATTTACTAAAGGCTAAAATTTTTAATTCTGAACTGACTTATTAAAGTTTTAACATGTACTTTTATGTTCTATCATTTTACATTTTAAAGTAAAACAGGTACCATTTGCAATGAGCTTGCAGGAAACGTATTTTTACTGAAATTTGGATGTACGTGGTCATTGAGAGTTATTCCGGTCTGGTTCCCAAAACGGATCCATTGCCATTTGACGATCAAAATGTAGATAAGTATTAAGTAAGGTACACGACTAATGTTTTTATTATGACAATTTATTTATGTTTTTTCTTGCTTATAACTTTCTCTCTTGCTTACAAATATCCGCCAAAAACACTAAATAAAAGGGACCAGCGTGCAGCGTGATGAAAATTTGGTACCCTGTTCATTTCCGTCCGGCCATAATAGAACTAGCTCTACAAAAATTAATTTACAACGAGCCTTCATGGGCAGAGAATAATGTGTGAGCACATCACTTACTTGTAGTCATTTATTTTTGAAATAGTTCACCCGAAATTGGACTTTAAAAAAGCGGCTCGAAGGACCATTTTCGTGGGACTGACATGCCACCCGCAGTGAACGCAAGCGTTATAAGAGTAATATCTCCTCATATTTATGAGAGGGACGGGACGGCTAGCCTCTGATACCATATCCAGAGCTTCCTCACAAAATTTCTTATCTCACCTGCTTGAAATTATAGCGATGAAGAAAAAAGGGTAAGAGGTCTTTAAAGCCTCAAAGGCAAGATAGCACTTGGAAACAAAGGACCATTTAGTACCTACTTTATCTTTTAAAGTAGTCTTAGCCTACTTTCCGGTGTTTTAGGATTGCGTTAAAGGGACCTATTGTAGTAAATATATTTTATGTGATTTTCTGTCGGAAACAATTGTTTGGTAAATGTATAATTAAATGTTTTGGAAAAGTAAGTTAATGTTTTGTCAAGTTGATCTCTACTTAATATTAACATGCAAACTTTTTTATATTAATTTGGATGATTGTATTTCGTCTCATTAAGTTTTGGGTATGTTGTAAAGATAGGTATTGTTGCCATGCCAAAAATATTTCGAGATTAACGAATCTTATGTATGAAATAAATTTTTACCGAGCCCAAAAGTTCATACTAAACTCTATTGGATTATTTAAGATACTAAAAATACAAAAATCCGATGACACGTTATTCGGGCTCATAAGAAAATATCAATCGGAAATATTTTGTTTATAATTATAATATTAATTTCTCACATTATTTTTTCTTATGAAGTTATTACCTGAAATTTAATTTCGAACATACCCTCACATTTTGAGATCTAATTGGCAATCTATTGCTTATAAGGCGCACATATTCAACTTAAAATTTTAAGCTTCCATTAGTTAAAGTTACTGGCCCAAAAAACTAACAGTAGCTCGAAGCAATTTAGCTTTACGGTAGAATTTTCAATGACGCAATACGGCGCCCGGAATATCACCCTTAAATATGGATAGCTGGTTGTTTATGCCAGTAACAAAAACATTGCGCTTCCAGCATAGCTACGAATACCTTTCAATCCAAAAAACAGCCCGTACTAAGACGAAAATAAACTCCACCGCGACTTGTATGACCGAAATGCTTTACAAATTTTATTTTGAAAGTAAAATTTGAAATTTGCCAGGCGGAGTTTTGGCGTCACATTTGCTTTAGGGCACGGAGTAGACAGCTTTCTCGGATGCTGTAGTTTGTGAATGGTAAAAGTGACAAGCGAATGAATGAATGAAATGGAAATAAATGAATGATTTAGAACCTTTGCATTCGATGTTTCTTAAACGCACTAACAAACGCGTTTGTAATAAAAATGTTTGTAATATTTGTCCCTGCTTTTTGGACGCGTTCCATTTGCACTTGTATCACTTCATACTTTTACTATCTATAAAAATTGTAGAAGTTCACTCACAGATTACACGTGTTAAATTCGTTTATCGACAGCGCATTAATGTACTGTTCATGGCTTTACTTAAATAGCCAGAAATATTCTAAACGGAAAAATCGAACTCTGCAAACGTTTTTATGTGTTTAGCAGAATACCTAAGTATTCTGCTGATATGGCTGTCTAGATAACATTCACAGTATCAAGGACTAAGGTAATTGCCGGGGTGAAAGGTCCTCGAATGCCTGTCACGCAAGGACAGACAGGACTTTAGGTTATTGGAAGTCTTGTGAATACTCTTCGTGTCTAGATATTCGGTACAGGTACCCTAAAATATGGAAGACCCTACCTATCTGCCTTCATGTTAGACTTTGAGTAAACAAAGCAAAATAAATTTAATGTAATATTACGTATAATAGTCGTGAAACGTATGGAGATTGATAATGTTTCGATAATACCTACTATAATTTCTCACGGATGTGGAGACATCTTACTTATGGGAAGATATCCAAAGTATAGTAAAAAAATTATTGCAACAAAGTTAAAACACATTATACTTCTCTTTAAGAGACACTGGTTTCAGAAATTTATATTATCATTGAAATAATTAATACTTGTCGTAATCAACAATACTACAAACACATATTAACGCTCGGAGATTCATAGAATTAGTTCGAAAGATGTGGTAGCTTAAAAGCGTAGTTTATCACTAAATTGAAAAGCGGTTTCCGCCTCTCAAAACTTAAACCGCGATCCACAAAACGTGGACGTATGTTCGCGAGAACATCTTATTTAAACTCGAGTGAACGTGATGTTTCTCGGACTCTTCTGTCTTTTTCAACGGAAATAGCTTGAGATAAGTTGTTAATTTCGGAACATTGGGAATACTTAGGCTCATTTTTAACCGATTTTTTTTTTGTGTTAAATATTACCTTTTCGCTTCAAAGCAGTAAGTGGACTACGGCCTGCACTCAGACAAAAAAGTATACAGACTCAGTTTTCAAAACAAAAAAGTGAGGTAATTTTTTTTATTTTTTCTACGATTGTCGTACGTCACAGAACACGGCCTGTCGAGCAATGTACCGGGAAACGTTAAAGACGAAGTTTATATATTTTTTGTTTTGAGAGCCTGTACTACTGTGAGAGGAGACCTAAACCCAGCAGTGGGATAGTTTATAGTAGATTGCGATAGTATAGCTTACTTAGAGCACTCTACTATAATAAAACTCAAGCTGTTTTTTATAAACATTCACTTTACGATCAAGTGAACTGAAACAAGTCGTAAAACGAAAATCGAGCGGACAAAAGTTAAACCCTTCGAATTTATAGCCTTTGGTAAGTGCTTGTAAATACTAAAACACTTTAAAGATATCATAAATATATTATTAGCTTTTTACTTTACCGTTAACTCGAATGAATTTGATTTTATCACGATAATCATATTTTGCTTTAACCAAATCGTACTGGAAAAGGATAGTAAAGTATGTTCTAAGTTTCCTCAATTATGGGTAAAGACATGTCTTGTAGACCATTAATAGCTTTAGGTCTATTAAAGTACGTGATTATTTCGAAGTACTTAAAATTAAATTGATCTAGCCTCTTTCCATCGTACCCCTGTGACCTGAGGTAAACTAATTTTACCCCATATTTATAATGTTATCAAAACAAACAAGTTACCTTTTTCTGATTTTTATTTTATTTTACTATCCTATTAATTAGGTTTGGTACCCTATAAAACAGCTGATTAACCCCCCCTGGGGGTAATTACCCCCAGGTCAAGGACCCAGGCTATAGACTCAATAGAGCACCAAACATGATACAGAAAAAGTCAGCAAGTTATTAATAAAAAAAACATAAGTTACGACCCACTATGTTTTATAACAGGGACGCCAGGTAATTGGCAGTTTCAATGCGGAAACGGGACGCGGCTTGAACACCAAGAGGGACTAAGTGTGAGGTAATACCAATTTTTACGACACCTTCGTCCCGAATTCCGATGAGATCGTAAAGAGTCGATCTTACGACCTGTTAATTGATGCGTCAAGTTTTTGGAAGTTTTTGAATGTTAGCTCATTTAATAGTCCTAGGTGATACAATATTAGTATCATAGCACATGTTACTAGTATCATTTGAGTGTTGAAAAGTTAGTATTTAGTAGTAAAATACACATTGTACGCTTCTGTACACTGTACAAAATTGATTCAACTTCTTATCATACGCAAATTATCGGTACGATTGTAAATCCATACCTATACATCAGAATGGATACTAAAGTTTGAGAGTCATAAAAAGATAAATAGATAGCTAAGATTTATACGTTTTCTTAACGACAATTTGCTTTACTAACTCAAGCGATAATATAGTTATAGATACGTGTATTTTTATTCCATAAGCAAGTTCTAAAATTAAACGCCTAATATTTTTCTTGCGATTGTATTATTTACTGTACCTAACCTATTTTTTCCGCTACACCACGGCACAAAAACCAGTAGTCCACTATATATTATAATAGCGAACAAACAAAAACATTCTTACAACCTCCAGAATCAATGTTTTATTGCCTCCATGGGCAAAATTGAGTGGACATTGGTAAACTGTACGTTGGTCCTGCCAAGAGATTTATACCAAAAAAATATACACAGAAAATATTTTTATTTATTGCCTAAACTGCGCTAAAGGAAAGATAGAATTTTCTAAGCGTATGTACTCTTATGTATTTATGTAAGTACTTTTTCAACATAATATGAGGTGTCGTTTAATTTGTGTTTATTGTAAAAGCTTTAATAATATATAAGATTATATTATAATCCTCTCTCCTAAATTTAAAACAGCCGAGTTTTCAGTTTTTGAATTAATGAGGATGTTTGCTGTTTATTCTTCTTCTATCTTTATTATTGGATGGCAACACATATAATAATAATCTTTGGAGTTGCTAAAAACACAAAAACTACAAAGCCGAGTTCCCACGATCATGTAAACGATTGAATGCCAGGCTTAAACGTATGCCAATAGCCCGATTAAGAGTTAATAAAACCAGGGATGCAGAAAAGTATATGACCCAGTTTCATTTCTATCGGATGTGATCACTTGGCAAAACTACGACAGGGCAATGAATTACCTCCCACGGCTTTAAAACCCACGGCTTCTAGAACTTATTCACTGAGCATAATGCCAGACATTGGGTTGTTAAATTGTTAGACAAAGAATACTGGAGACATTTATTTGGCGAGCCTTTATCTTTTGACATCACTGAAGTTGCAATCAAGGATTGATAAATAAACTAGAAGGCCCGTTCTAAAATTGAAATTCCACCTTAACTTAGTGTATCTAACTATAGACTTTAGACTAGTTTGATTTCTTTTTATAGTTCGTCTTTTTCACTTGTCTTATTAAAAAAAAATCAAAGCAGTATTTGTGAATATTTACGCATATACTAGGATACGGTATTGAACTGATGAAATCACTTAAACATTACTGGTAGAGTGTAAATAACATGAAAATGTGTAATTTCCGTTACGAGGTTTACGTAAAACTCCGTATTAAATAGGACAAGTTTAAAAATATGGGCCATAGTTGTTAGTGACTATGACAATTATGGATGTTAAAGTTAGAAATCCAGTAATAATTATCTGATTGTTAGTTTGTTTAATTTATCGTAGATCTTTAGGGCAATATTTACCATGTTGGATTTCCGTTCAAAGCGTCTTAGGTTCTATTCCCGGCTAGGCAGCTTAAAGTTGAGAAGCAGTATGTTTGAATATCGACTAAAACACTCAGAACACAAGAAGTGTGGCGTTACTATAGCGTTATGCATCGCGTTACTTATATAACCACTTATTATTTATGTTGTTATTACGACGGACAACAGAAATTCTAGTGTGAGTCATTTATTTATTAAAAAACTTCCAAAATCATTACAAAGCATTCTAGAGGAACAAATCCAGGCTTACGAACCAAAGTAATGCCCAAATAAAAGAAGGCTCTCTGTAACGCTTATGATCCTATCATTCCTTTAGATTTTCTTCCGTTCCCTTGAGAAACTTTTGATTATCGGGAGCGAGATAGCCGATATATTTTTATTTGTAACAAAATATATTTTGAACTCGGTTTTCTCTCTCTAAGGCTCGATAACAGAAAAGTTTGAAATGAAAAAAGGTTTGGGGGTAAATAATATCTTTGACAATTTCAGTTGTACTGATTAAGATGATATTTTAATGGGAGAATGTTTTGTACAATCATTTACCTACTGAGCCTAAAGAAGGGTAATGTTTTTCCACCGTATGTATGTCCGTTATATCGGCACACTCGACAGCCTAAATGGCTTGAAGGATTTTTTTAGTGCGATAAAAAGTCCAGTAATATTGGAGTTGAATAGTATTTAAAAGTATAACATAATATAAAAAAAAAAACTATAGACAAACCGACGATTCTATATAAATAGTTCTGGTTTCGCGAAGCGGGAATTTTAACAATGATTTTAAATTCCTAAAAGTCAAAGAACACACACAGTAAAGTTCTTTGTATAGTTGTGTTGTCCATGGCACAGGGAATATAGACATGGAATATAATAGGAATGGGAAAATAATAGTGCATTATAAAGTGGGGCTATAAATCAGTAGTTTTTTAATTAATTAATTAATAATTTTAAAATAATTTACTTAATAGAACTAAAGCAAGGGTTAAATTACTCACTTTCGAACATGTTATGTAGAAAATGTACCATACAGCGCTAACATTAAGCACAAAAAATTGCTGGTATTAGGAACGAAAAAAGCCCCTTTCACAAAGGCGACCTAAAAGTTTTTGAATCACAAAGCTTTTGAGCTTCATTTATTTATTACTCGGCCGAGCTTCATATAGTGTAATTACGTCGCCATATTTAAATTTTCTTCATTTTATTTTACATGAAAAGACTCATTTAGCTTTGCTTTAGCCAGTCTCTTGCAGCTTCAAAAATTTGCTACTAGACACGTTAATACGATTAGAAGAGGTGACTTAATAAAGTGCAACCTTACGAGTACTTAATTAAGTATAATATTAAGCATAACTATGGTTTTAAGCATAATAATATTTTTTAATATCTTTTGGAAATAATTAAGTCTTCTGAGTACTAGTAATTCACAATTTTAAAATCAAACCCGATTGCTAAAAGATTTTTGACGTGAATACATTTTTTAAATTGTGTTACAATTTGGCGTTGTAGTTTCGAATCTATCGACTATATCCAAAATTTTTTTTTTTTAATTTAACCTATCACTGGATAAAAAAAGGATCAAGGAATTAATTATAGTAAGCCATTTTGAGATTATTTTACAAAAAATACTTTATTAAAAAATATAACCATACATAAACGTATTTACGTACAACACAGCTACGAGTATCTTCAGGACATAGCTATATCCAATTTTTTTTACAAACGTGCAATTTTTTTTGTACTGTAGATGGTATACATAGAAATGGACATTCAAACATTACAACATAATTATAAGCTCGACAAACATAACCCTCCTTCTACCGCAGTCGGGTAAAACACTCAATTTTCTTACCAAGTATTTATCTAGACTAGATCTAGTAATCGTTTAAGTTGGCGAATAGATCGACATCAGATATGTTGGTGGTGTTGTTTGCGGGGAGAAAATATTTTCCCTTCAGTCATTAGGTAGGGCACTTTATGTGTTTACTAGGGTTACAAGAGACAGCGGTCCCTTCTTGAACTTATTGTATTATATTACAGCCAGTACACAAACTCTTTCTTTACTTAACATGGAAAGGCAGCGTTTGAGAGACTTAGGCCGGCCGCACTTAGGACACGAATTTTTATGGTGCGGTAACGTACGATCGTGGTCGTACGAATTAAGTGCGCACACTGTAACGTTTTTAATAATAATTTTAAGTTCGGATTGTTTTCAGATGTCTGAACTACACGTACGTATACGCATGACTAACTCGCACCCAGTGTGTGCGCTCCCATAGTACTTGGAATATCGGGATCGTTCCTACCTGTTCATACGTATCCGCACGAGTAAAATTTTTACGAAAACGTGTCCAATGTGCGGCCGGCCTTAGTATATAAATTCAAATTCAAAATAATTTATCATCTAGACACGCGGCCGCGTGTTAAAGCCAAGTTCAAAACAAAAGAATAGAGAGTGGCACCGTGTGTAATATTAGAAAGAAAGAAAGAAAGAAACGTTTATTTCGCCGTGGTAGGTAACACACGAACAATTTGGAGCCACTTTTGACCCCCTCATAACTCAAAAACTATTTTACACAGACACGTCAAATTTTGTTTATTGCCTGAAATCTACAAGATAAACATGTGCTCTAAATTTCATAACCGTACCTCAAACAGGTATTTAGATATAAACGTCCAAAAATCGACATTTTTATCATTGATTCACTGATTCACTCACCTATAAATCAAAACTCTAACCCACTTCCAGATGACCTAGAAATTTGCCACTCAGATAGGAGGTTATGTAAATATAAAGGAAAAATCGTAAACCACTCAAAATCACACTTTAAGAAAATTATAGCTCTTCTTTTTTCAAATGTGTAATTTCGTTTGATAAATTGTTTACTAATCTAATATTGAAGAGTCTGTCTTTAAAATAAAATCAAATCAAAATGATGAAAATTAATAGTTAATTACATCGCTAACAGTTGTTGATTCTTAATTGAAAACCGATTTTTCTTGGAATTTTAAAATCAAAACTTAGAATTAATTAACACTCAGATTTAATTATTGCCCAATTTTAAAACTTTCCCAGCATCAATGCACAATTTTCCCCTTATTTATAACTTTAATAACATATTAGATAGATGGCAAAATATGGACTTTTCAATGGTTTTATCTAGATAATTAATTGTACCTTTTGAACTTTAATTAAAATTGTTTGAAAGGACTTCAGCTACTCGTATAATAGGGTGAGAAAAATGATGTAAAATAAAATAAGATTCCTCGAGTACTTTTACCTGTTATAAAACTGTAAGTAAAACAGATTAAATTACTTCGAAATTGTTTTACTCTCGAATACGCGAAAATGTACTAAATTGAATAAACTGTTTTGGGAATAACATAATTGTACTTGTTGATTTCTTTTACAAATATTCTTAAGTTTAATAACGTTAGGATTTTCAAGTTTTTTTGGGGTCTTCATAAGCCTTCCGAGAATTGTCTTAGGTGGAAATTACTTTAGCAGTTAAGGAATGATATTTATTAATTTGGAAAAATACTCCGGGAAAGTAAGATACTACATCTCTAACTCGTTAGGTACTTTATTACGATTTAAATTGAAATATTGATTAAATCTTACATTTTACACATCGACAATTGGAAATTTTTAAATCAATTTATTTCAAAACTATTATGACAAAAACTATTGTGTAATAATTATGTAATGAATTTATCATAGAAGTTAAAATATGCATATAACTTTAAAACCAAGAACATGATGTAACAATAAAAATTAACAATTACTGTTAACTCTTATTTGTAAAAGATAATATTGACAATTTAAAATTATTAACTGTAATTTTTTACCGCAGACCAAAAACTATTATAGACTTGGCCTTCAAAACAAAAAAGTAAGGTCATTTTTATTACGATCGGACGTATGTCACCGAACACTGTCTGCCGCGCAATGTACCGGGAAACGTTATCATCTCTTATTAACGTTACTTGTTTTCGACTACGCTTGTCTGAGTCTATATTTATTTTTGGTCTGTGTTCTCACATTAAAACAAAGCATTGGAAACGATCTGTCAAGTGCCATGGCTTAATAGACATTGATATAAACGTAATAAACAGCCCAAAAACCTAAGAACCACTTGTCAAGCATAAATGGCAGTACGGAAACGAACGGCTTTGACCGCGAAGCAATTTTTCGCACTATTTCACCTGTCTTCGCCATGCGGGGGTCGAGCCTTGAAACGACGGATGTATGTCTTGCTAGATATACACTTAAGACGTTTTTAGTTTTTCTTATCACTAGAGATCGAAGACAAGCTCTCTCTCTCTTCTGTATGTGTGTGAGTAGGATTGGATATGAAACACATTACAGCTACAAAATCTATTCTATTTGTTATTAGGAACCTATAATCAGCGCCATTTAGGAAATGTCAAGATATAGGTCCTCAATTAGAAAAAAATATATTCCTATGGATTTTTATCTAAATGACATGTCATTGTAACACATACCAAGCATAGTTTTTTGTGCACTTATTTTTCATTATAACTGTAAGTCTGCTAAATATCAAACCTGCCTATATGATTTTTAAACGGTGCCGAGATGCTCTTCAAGTATTCACATGCGACCGTCCTTATTGTGTTTGTGCCATTTTTCATTTTCATACAAGAAAAAACAATTCTAAAGTTGCGTTCGTGACCCTGCTAACTTGTATTGTAAACTAAAATCTTCAGTGCTAATTTTACGTATGATTTATTTAGTCATTACATTGCAACGTATGGCATGTAAGAAGTTACACAGCAAGCCAGTCTCACACATAATGACCCGGCTTGGGTAAAGCAATGGTTAATAGAGAAAGCAAAACCGAATTATAATTTTAATCATTTCCAGTAAAACATGATTTAATTCTGTGTTTTGCTGTGTACGTAAAGAGCTCTATTAGAGATGTGGGTTGTGAAGTTCTTACTGGTGATTGAGTGGGAGTGGTCAGAGTCAGACCAACAATTAGGTATCTTTGGTAGGTATATGACCTACTTTTTGGTCGAAATCGCACCATAACTCCTTATGTCAAATAATAGATTTTAATAGATTAGTGTTTATTGCCCGAGTGCGCCAGATAGAGGATAAGTTTTTTTAGCGTATGTATGTATGTATGTGTATTTTTTTGGGACGCTCTAGAGCCTAAAAGGCTTGATGGTTTTTAACATACAGAGTGTTATTGGATTAAAATAGGTATCCTCCAATTTGTATTCAATTCCAGTCAAGATTTTGGTTTTATTCATAGTATTTTCTGGTTTATTTATTCTGCCTCTACTTTATTCAACCACGACAAAGTCAGAACCTAGAAGAATCTACAGAAAAACAAAAGACACTTGGAATCGTAGAACCGTACTTGAACACTAGTCGAATTTAAATTATGGACTATCAATATCGCCACCGCTTTAAGGCGTGCGCAAACGACCGGAATTTTTAGCTTCTGAATTTCAGTTAGGGAGACTGGGGTTGAAAGAGCCAGGAATAAGTCTTTAGAATTTCGAATACTTTGTTGCGTAATTATTAACAATATGAATATTATAAAAGTAAAATTTAAAGAGACGTATGTGCCGTTAATATAGAAGGAGTGGCTTCTTTCACCGGCTTCTTTCGCATAGATACTCGCGCGCGTTTTGTTGATACTTGCTACATCATGTAAGCGTCGACATCTATTATGGAAATGGCGTCGACACACTTTATTTATTTATTTATTTATTTATTCTTTATTGAACCCCAAAAAGCGGTACAATTGGCGGACTTAATGCTAAGTAGCATTCTCTAACAGTCAACCTACAGGATGTGCAGAGAATGGTTAGGGGCGGTAGTACGAGGTAAAAAGAGTTGACTTTATCATCAAGTGTTAACACTTTAACCCTGGATCTTTCTACCCTGCTCTCCCCTACTGTCAGTTTTAATTCAGAATCTGACTTTCTATCTCAGAATCTGACGTTCTCCGCTAAGCTCATAGAATTCAGAATTTGAATTTAGAATCTAATTCCTTTCGCGAATTCCGGACGTCTGCACCCGCCCTTATAAATTTAAATTTGACTTCTAAAGCTAGGACACGCTGTCATAGTTGCTTAGCATAATATTGTAAAATATTTTTATTTATATTATTTAAATGTATGTATCACAGAGCAAGGAATGTAAAGACAGAAACCGAATGCGTCACTTGAAATTGGCTTGAAGATAAGTAGTGAACATTGTTCCTACTTGCAGCTTCAGGGCCACGCCCACATGCGCCTTCCAGTTAGTTATTTTTTCTTCTGTGGTATGTATGTATGTATAGATGTATATCCATTTCAAAGGCTCCCTTTAGAGTCCTCATATGTTAAAATCTGTTAAGACATTTGAACTGCAAAGTATGCCCAAGAAATGTTTATACATTAAACATACAAAAATACGCTCGAAAAAAAATACCTACTAGCGCAGTAAGTAGGTAAAAAGGGTTCATGTATTTATATACAATACATCGGAATACAAAATGAGTAAACATCAAATCTCATCATAAAAACTGCCTATCATGAAGATATAAGCTAGCGAAATAATATCGAATAGCGCCCAGAAAATATAAGCAAAAATGACCCGTAATTCCATACAACCGTATCAAGGATAAAAGTAAAGGATAATTTATTCCGGAAAGCAGACATCCGGTTAACGGCTAACCAAACTGACGCGTTTCCTTATTGGGATATATCGATAAGGGGGTATGGTGGGATTGGAATCCCTTTGAGGGGGTGCCCTATTTCCATTGTTTATTTCATTGGCATGAAGGAAACATATAGTCTATTGACCTTAACCCATTAATGGAGGAAGGTCTCTTCTTATAATTGAGAAAACATAGAAGCAGTGATTGACGAACTTATTACTCAAAGAGTCAGATATGATGTCCATGTTAAAGCACCTTACGAAGTGGGAGTAGATTCAAAAAATGACGTGCATAAGTGTATCTTTGATACCCATATGAATAAATAATTTTGAATTTGAATTTTGAATTTGAATTCACACATTTTTGAATGAGAATATTATTGCGACACCTTTAGATATTAGTGCCAGAGTACTTAAGTAGTCAAAGAGCCACATGTAACTCTGGAGCAGCACTTTGCCAATCAATGGCCTGGAGCAATTATTACACACTGCTCATGTGCGCATTCATAGCTGGATTAATCGCCGATTCAAGTGTCGGAAGCTTTTTCTTTATGCCACTTAAAGCCCCCCTTAAATGGCTAAATGATTGTCATCTAACTATAACAACCGAGATTGACCGCTTAACATGCGCACTGAAGAACGTAAGCGCTCAAGAAAATTTTGCCACTAGCGGTCACCCATCCACTTAACGACCACGCATGCAGTTGCTTAAACAGGACCAGACAGGACAGTAAAATCCATCACTTTCACAAATTAACTGTATTTACATTACGAGAGAGCTCATGAAAAGCAAATGATAATTTGAAAAGATCTCAAAAAATGAACTTGGGCAAAAATCTAAATGGCATATAAAATTTAACTGCCTCACCAACTGGTACATTAAGCAATTTATGAATAAAACACGCCTTATTACGTATATGAAGTGCAAGGAAAACTCTCATACTTTCAGTTGCGAATTTTTTGAGGAATTCAGGAAAACGTGCTAAACGTTGCCTGGGGAATAGTTAACAACTGCCTTGGACATGGTGTAAAATTAACATAAGACCTGATTATACTCCTCAATCAAATTTTATAACTTGCTGATCCATTGCTGTTCATCTTACCGTGCCACAACATAACAACTGTACTGATGGAGTAATGTACGTTAAATAATTAAATTTAACTTACGTGTAATCGCAAGATGGGTGTAGAGATAGCGGTTCAGAAAAATACCGAGGTTCCGACAGTTTTAGGTCCATTTGGTTTATTTACGACGTCTCTGATTCAACACTTTGTATGAGAATTTTGAATAAATCACAAGGAAGGAAAATCATCATTATCATTTGAGTGAGTGAGTAAGAAAAATATTTGAGAAAAATGTTTTAAGCCACAATGATTTATCTAAAATTAGGTGTTAAATATGTTTATGGGCTAATATTTGACATCATAAATTAGGTGGTTTCTATATTAACCTAAAATATAAGCGTGTTAGTGAAAATCTATTACTTTTAAATTAAGTACAATATTAGAAACTAATCATAACCTGCCCACCTAGGAGCTTCCTATAAAATTCTCAAGGTTGTGTAAAGTCTGCCAATTCAGCCTATACTAGATGAGAGATCAAGCCCAGCAGTGGAAAAGTTATGGGTTATGATGATGAAACAACAAACAAATTTCCCTAGCCCTAATTATATACGAGTAAGTTACTTGCTCAAAAGCCTTTTACTTTATTGTATACGGCAAGTTTATAATTACCAACCCGCATTACCCTATCTTGTACCTTGAAACTAGCGGCTTTGTTTAACTAGGAAGGTTTATTTAATGGTGTTACACTAATCATAAATTTTCTGTAATGTTTTTAGAGTTGCAACACAAGATATGACTGGTTAAAATATTTAGAAATTCCTAAGTATGTCTTAACGTTGTATAGTTAACTTCATAATGGCTTTTAAAATAAGTAAATTTTACACGCATACGGTTTTTGCAGCTACGTTGTTGTTTTACATGAATTAAAAAAAAACTACATTATGATTAAATATGTCATGTCATGGCTTTTGATTTTTAGAGCATGCAAAAGATATTACCAGACATACGAGTACATACGCAATCTAAAAAACATTACCTTTCTTACGCAATCGGGTAAAAATACAGAGTTACTCAATATTGGTGTCTATGATTATTTTACGAGTATTACCTACATTATATCTATACAAGTAAATAAAGTTGAAATGTCTGTTTGTAATATTAAAATAACCGCATACGAATGTATACGTATATACACGGTACACATATCAAAATAACATTTTAATTTTTTTGTCTGTCTGTCTGTCTGTTTGATCCGGCTAATCTCTGAATCGACTGGACCGATCTTGACTTTTAATGTCGGATAGCTAATGTAGTAAGAAGTAACTTAGGAAACTTTTTTACCTTCGTTTCGGCATAGATTTATCGAAGCGAAGCCAGGGCGGGTCCACTAGTTTATAAAATAGAGTCTAATATTATACGAGTACACATTCACTATCGCTAAGCTTCAAGTGATACAGGGATGTGTATCGGGCTGTAAAATCGTTAGTTTTCCTACCGTGTTTGTCATGGCGTTCCACCCGACCATTTGCGTCGGTTAGCCAACTCATTATCGCTATTAGAACTGTTGTGTGGAATCAACGCGACGTTTTGAGACTAAAACTTTCTAAATCATTGTTTTAATACGCTTTATTTTTAACCGACTGCGCTTTTTAATTTATTTTCATGTCTTATTTTATTAATTTATGATTCCATACGTAATTTAGATTATATTTGCAGACATCCCACTCTCTCTGAAACTGTTTCCTCATTCCATTTTCAATTTATTTTAGGTTGAAAAATAAATGTCACTGTACTCAAAACAGTATTCAACTGAGAAAATAGTACAACTAACATGACAATAGATGTCGCTAGTAAGGAATTCACGTGCTGCCATCTAGTAACCAAGTAGAAACACGGTATAATGCTTTCTATCTCATTTTCTCTCACGTAATTAATGTGTCTATCTCTTTTTACTTTAGATTTCTCGTTTCATCGATTGTCAAATCACAACAATTTCAAAGAAGTTTTCACATCAAAATGTTACAGTTAACTCCACGTTTACTTTTTCGTTAATTAACATGTTTATATTATAACATTTAAAAAGAATTCGGTGGCTGTTAGGAGGAAAATAAGCAATTATAATTATCTAAACATTACCTTTTCCCTTTTCCTTTATCTACTGAAGCAAATTTTAACGTTCCTTTGAGACGTCGGCGTTTTGAGGCTTTAACTTTTAGCGATGTTTTTAAACCGTTGTTATTAGATTTTTGCTAATCACCAGTTAAAGAGATGTTAGTTTTTGTTTTTGTAATAATAAACACCATAAACTCCTATCCCTACACCCTACATAATGTTTCCCTTCGTCGTGGGTGTCATGGACAACATAAATAGTTATAGGACTCAAACCAGACCGAGTATAAAAATTCAAATTTCTGTATCGCTGGGAATCGAACCGGCACCCTTTAATCGACTGTCGTAAATGATAGCGGCATAAGTTACATAATTGAAAGCTATATTATTAGACGAAACACTCAAAACTTATTACCATTTTTGAAGACGAGAAAAGTTTAAGTTTACTACACGTCAGACGATGTGATATTTGACGTATTTGATGTCACATGACATTATTCTATACTCGCTTACTAATATTATGAAGAGAAAACATGTGTATGGTTGTAATATTTCCACACAGAAACTACTGGACCGGAAACAAAAATTCTCTCACCTTACATGAAGGGTCCTTACATGAATCTAGAGTACTTTTTATCCTAGCAAACGGTTTTTGTTTCCACGGTATTGCAGAAAAAAGGTCCGCCGAAGCGAAGTGCGGGCGGTTCCTCTACACATCGGACTACAGGGGTCCCCTAACAACCATAAACTTACATCACTTTTATACGCTAAGAATATTTGTCTACATGTAACTAATCTAATCTAATCCCCCTGAGTATCTTTAAATTAACTGAGTCTACTAAGTAAATTTCATAATTATATTACCGACGGACCATGAAGCTCAAACTTTCCATAGTATTCCCAAAGGAATCTTGTTCCTGATTCCACTTTCGGGATAAAAATCTAGGGTTGACATCATTGTTATCTTACCCATTACTTGACAACATTATGTTTTCGTTTTAAGGTAATTTAACTATTACATAGGGACAGTTAAATGATTACTAGACATCGTGGGAGTTTTGGTAAGAAATATATAAAATAATTTATCCCAAGGGAACCTATTTCTAGGACTACGTTATAATCTAGAACATGATTTGTTTAAATACTAAGTGTCATTCAAATCCGTTCACCAGTTAATATCTAATTTGATCCACCCTTGTCAGACGTGAAAGTAAGTAAGCCAAAAATTTTGAACCAAAAAAAAATAAAGATCAACCCAAGTTAGGCTTTATTTATGTTTGCGGTAACGGTAATGGTAACAACGAGTTAGAACGAGATGGCAAATAATTATCATCAAGAAAATAGGAATGCATGCGCAGAATACTATCGTCAGCTGTTTACTAAGGATGTAACATATTTACGTTAAATATTAATATCGTATTAGATACTAATTATTACTTGCTACGGTGAAGGAAAACATCGTGAGGAAACCTGCACACCTGAGAGTTCTCCATAAATTTGACAGAGGTGTGAAAAGTCGGCCAATCTGCACTAGGCCAGCGTGGTGGACTATGGCCTGTACCACACTGTGAGAGGAGACCCCAGCTCAGCAGTGGGACAGTTATGGGTTGCAATGAATGATGACGATCGTACTCATAACTCCACAAATCCAATCAAAGCGAATCGAACGTGCAGCGGAAGTGCAAGTGAGTTATTTTGATTACAACAGTCATAGTTATAGAAGATTACAGGCTATTTCCTAGATGATTAATAGGCGGTCGGCCAACCTCATTGAACACGCGGGAATTCCGATTTAATTGCAGTAATTAACTTGCTATGTGGACTAATGTTAGGTAGGAAGTCATTAGTTTAAACTAGTTCAGATATGTAGGTAGAACTAATTATAGACTCATGTTACTACGTTTCTGAGTATTGGGTTAACTTTGTACACCGCCTACTTGTTTTACGTCACTGTGCTAGGGGTACATTTTCGCACGTATTTATGTATGGTTTTCCTTTTCTTCGATCCAAACAGCTTCACACATTTCAACATCAGTTGCCTCTTCATTGTGGCATCGATGAAGGGTATTATGATTTTCTATTACCCCCTATATGTAAAAAAAAAAATCTATGTCACTTTTCCAATGGATGCGAATTGAATGACACTTTGGAATCCGTCAAGCTATTAAGGCTGTAAAATGAATGTATGTCCATTTCTTTGCAATGGTCTCCAACCCAAGTGTTTAGACAGATTTCAACGTGTGAGCTGTCATTGCATTCGTCTTCATTGTGAGAGTCACACAGATTATATTTTTCTTCATTATTTTTTCTATTTATGATCACTAGTGTTAACAATAATTAACCCTTAACCCGATCGGCTCCAAACCTGACAACATAACGACCTGTAACAATAATAAAACCTTAACCCGACAGCATGACGACCTGCCGTGACGGTTCGAATATGAATGTCACTTGCCATCCGCGTTGACTCTTTTATATATCCTAAACAGGGAGTCAATTGAAGTCCTTTTAAATAGTCGGCTTCTTTTTTAAAAGTTGCCAAAACTAGTTAAAAGTTAGTACTTACGGGAGAAGTCGCAGATAACAGCTAATCATTTATTTTACAATCCCCTGTTTCACTCCTGTTTACAAACGTTGGACCATGCAATTAAAACAAACGACTACAAAATGGCAAGCGCAGAATATTTGTCAGTTAATAGGTAAATTACAAACCTAATTGGCATTTGGTGTGGCGGACGAGCGCCAACACGAGGTTTAACAGACCAAGGTAATTATATTTGGGCGTATTTGTGTAACGTTACGTTAAAAATTTAATTAAGAAAATTATGCTAATAAAATACATAGCAGCCATCATATTTGTTTTTTTGTTATTTGACTGCGTAGGAGGGTAATATTTTTCGAGCGTATAATTATGTCTATTTTTGGCATGCTCTACAATCCAAATGGCATAATAGATTTCAATATTGTGAGGTGATGTGCTTTGTATCAATTGTGCAAGTGACATAGGCTATATAATTTTTAATTTAACAAGACCATGATCTATTGTTTAAGTAATGAATCGTGGTCGGATTTCGAACACAGAAGTCTGTGGTCAAAATAAAGATTTATTAGAATGGTTTGTAAGACAATAAATAATCAAAGGAGACTGCCCAAAAGTAGTACAGGTTTGTCTCAAGCATCAAATTAAAGGTGATATTATTGTATTGTACTATTTAATTGTCCATACTTCTCTATGGGCATTCTCCTTTTATATAATCTAATGTTTTTCTTCATGTAATTGTACCTATCTTGTCTCAATCCAATTTACAAATATCTCATTTATAAAACTGTGGCCAAAGTGAATAAAAATTTATGATCTGTGAATGTTATTCTACTCTCATATACGATACGATGCAGGTGGATAATACAATAAAAGGGACTTTAGTAACTTTGCACTCATAGGATTTGTTCCTTCCAGACATCGTAAAATATTGAATGAATAGTAAATACTTTTACAGGTTGATTATACTATTATGTTGAACTGAATCTGAACTGTATCTTATACCATACTTTATTATAATTACACTGACATATACCATTAAATTGCTATTATGTTGAATACATTATCGAAATAAACTATAATATTATATTAAAAAAAAGGTTAAATGCTCGATTTGGCGGGGGCACTAAAGTATCCTCAGATTATATTTACAAAAAATATATATTATCTTAAAACTTTTTTTGTTATCAATATTACTTTTCTTTTATCTGTTTCTGAATACACGAAAAGTTTTTAACCGAATGTGCTAGAAGAGTAATCTCTTGAAAACCATTAAGTACTCACCATTTAGCGCAATATAATAATCATCACAGCTTTTCTAATACTACCTAGATATGAACTACGTGACGAAAAGACATGAAATCAAAAGAATTACCTAGCAAAAAAAGCTAATTTCCCGTATAACACATGTATGGAGTTTCTTTCATAAGTTTAGACAATCGCTACATCGCACATTTCCGTTGGTAATGGTTGGCGGGATTCTATTAGGCCGACACGTAACTCCACTTGTCATCCGATGTCAAAGAAACGTGACCAGCTTTTGATCAACTCACATGACGGCTATATTACCTATTTTGTATTGAAATTGGTAACATTATTTCCAAAATGTCAACAAGATCCAAATAAGTGGGTGTATATTACGAACTACGTAAATTGGTGAGTTTTTTTTTTTACTTTTTCTACAATACTTGAAGATTAAAAGACGTTGATATGCAATACTTTATTTGTACTGCCGACCTTATTTTGTTTTTTATATCGAATAAAGGCTACCTACATAAATATATTCATATTATTTTTTACAAATGTAATGTCTTTACTGTTGTAGAAGAATCCTTTAAACAATCTTTTCTTTGACTTTAATTACTCGTATTCTCAATTCAATTCATCTAAAATCTTAACTTGATTGAAAACATCGAAATATTTTTCGAATATTGAATTCTAATATGTATGTGATCGAAAAACTGTACGGATTACGAATACAATACTTTCAATTTGATTGTACATTCG